>JAOBRD021146828.1:0-10862 GCA_027575215.2 Hydrozoanthus sils | reverse complement strand
CGCGCTGTGCACGACCTACCCCCCTCCCCCGCCCAACTCCCGTTATATGTACTGCAGTCATTGATTGTGGCGAAGGATGAGAGCTTGCCTTGAAGTTTACGGTCTCCCTTTCCTAAGATTCCTGGATCCGCGCCTGGATTTGTGAGTTTAGTGGGTTTAAACATTGACTATTAGTTCATCTTTTCGAACTTTTCCAATTTTCACTGTTCCCCCCGCCCCTCCCAAATAATATTTTGCTTCCGCTGCCCATGTTGATTTTGGCTCTTTGTTTGTCGTTTGTCAGAACACACGGAACATATTATTTTTGTAAGTTCCAAATTCTGAACATCTGAAGTTTGAACACAGCAAAGGGCGAAGTTGACAACATGTTGATTTCGTTCTTTGTCTCAGTCTCGTACGTCTTGCAATTTGTGCGCGGTAGCTTGGTAATTTTTTTATTTATTCACCTTTTTTTGAAAAAAAGTAATTTCTCACTGTATCGCTGGTTGGGTATATGCTAAAGAGTAATTATTCACCTCAGTGTCGGTGAAAGCCAAGTATATTAAACTCGCCGCTTTCGTGGCTCGGTGAATATCCTTGTCCATTCACCTCCACTTCGGTGAATAATTACTCACTAGTCACCTCCACTTCAGGGGGTACCCACCACACTGAAAGCGAATACGAGTCAAAATTTATGCTCTTTTTCTAGAGTTTACCAATCACAATGGGCCCTCCACTACAGATTCAGCCAGAAATACCCCTCACAAAATTGTATCACTGATGGCAAGCGACTCGCGGAGCTCAACCAAAACCTCATCAAACAGACACCAGAGAACAAATACTGCAGGAAATACATTTCCTCTAGACAAGTTTTGTACCAGCCAGATCCGTTTGACCGATTTCATTATCATTGCGTCATGGGGAATACCTTCGAAGGCGACTACAAAGAATGCATGCACATGGGGAACATCTTTGAAGGCGACTACAAAAAGTGTATACACATGAGGAATATCTTTGAAGGCGACTACAAATAGTGCATGCACCTGGGGAGTATCTTTGAAGGCGACTACAAAGAGTTCACGCACATGGGAAATATCTTTGAAGGCGACTACAAAGAGTGCATGCATATGGGGAATACCTTTAAAGGCGACTACGAAGAGTTCGTGCACATGGGGAATATCTTTGAAGGCGACTACAAAGAGTGCATGCACCTGGGGAATATCTTTGAAAGCGACTACAAAGAGCGCATGCATACTGGGAATACCTTTAAAGGCGACTAGGAAAAGTTCGTGCACATTGGGACTATCTTTGAATGCGACTACAAAGAGTGCATGCACCTGGGGAATATCTTTGAAAGCGACTACAAAAAATTCATGCACATGGGGAAAACCTTTGAAAGCGACTACAAAGAGTGCATGCACCTGGGGAATATCTTTGAAAGCGACTACAAAGAGCGCATGCATACAGAGAAAACCTTTGAAGGCGACTACAAAGAGTGCATGCATATTGGGAATACCTTTAAAGGCGACTAGGAAAAGTTCGTGCACATTGGGACTATCTTTGAATGCGACTACAAAGAGTGCATGCACCTGGGGAATATCTTTGAAAGCGACTACAAAAAATTCATGCACATGGGGAAAACCTTTGAAAGCGACTACAAAGAGTGCATGCACATGGGGAATATCTTTGAAGGCGACTACAAAGAGTGCATGCACATGGGGAATACCATTGAAGGCGACTACAAAGAGTTCACGCAAAAGTACAAAGTGACTGACTGACTGAACTTTATTTAGACACGGTAAACTCATTCAGGTATACATATATATACCAATCCACAGAATAAAGTTTGATTATGATGTAAACAATGATATATTATTAATACTTAAGATAAAATATGTATCCGAAAGAAAATAATAATAATAATAAAAAATAAAAACCTGCTTTTCAAGAGCGCCGTGTTTACTGAAATAATTAATTATTAAAGAAGCTACTAAATTAATTATTAAAGAACTACTAAGTTGCTAGTGGTTGAAAGTTGACAGTAGCAGAATACTATGAAGTGTTGCTGTCTAGTCAAGACAGTTGTTAGGCACGTTACCGATGGAACTACAACACAAAGCCTTGATAATATATTTATCAATCTGTAGTCGCCGAGTTTACATATCATAACTGAAGAGAAGATATTAACGCTAAGTGTCTTGATGGATGAAAAGTTGTAAAACTTCATCAGTAATCATCAGCGATAAGAGCTGTGGTAAATATTTTTTGTGGAATATAAAATACAAATTACTCTTATCAAAATAACAGTAACAAGCAGCCCTATCCATTTTTTGCTTCCTTTCCTTCCTTAGTATTAAAAAATAATTTAATATGTTTTCCTACTTTATCATAAAATACGACGCGAACATTTTCAGCTAAGATTTCAAGATAGCATATTGAATTACTGATATTGGGGAATCATTTAGTCACTAGCACTATCTTCATCCCTTGAAGTGTGCAACTGATAAGACTTGTTAGATCACGATTGTTTGGCACAAAAGCAAAACAGTGCAATTGAATAAAAATTACAAGCCGACCTTTTCATTAACGTAAAACTTAAAATTTCAAGATCAGAACTTTCTTTCTTTGGCATGTTTCCATTCATTATCCGAGCTCTGTCTTCAGTTCCTGGCCCGCACTGGCACAAAGGGACATCAGTTTATGTATGGAAGGTATGACTACAAATTGGTGTTGTCGTCGGCCGACCGGCATGCAACAATAAAAAGCCCTAAACTCTGTTGCTACTGATCGACCAACTACACTGAAAAATCAATCGGTTTATCTTTAGATTAGGGGCCTTAAGAAACAAGAACAGCAACACTGACGACGGCAATGAAACACTGTCAAAAGAATAGCTACATGTAATGCTCAAGTTCTTACAACTACGAGAACAATCAACAGAAAATGTTCTCAATCTTCATTTTTATTTAAGAAGAAAACTTTCTGTCTTTTCCTGTTAACAAAGCGTAACTCAGACAAAAGAGAAAGCGAATTCGACATTCGCGATTGAAAAGAAAAAGCAAGAAGTGTGTTTGTTTGTAAGCCATCAGCGGCCGACGTTCTCATCTTTTTTACCTAAAGTCCTAAATAAGACATCAGCGGCCGACGTTCCCATCCTTATTACCTAAAGTCCTAAATAAGACATCAGCGGCCGACGTTCTCATCCTTATTACCTAAAGTCCTAAATAAGACATCATCGTCGACGTTCTCATCCTTATTACCTAAAGTCCTAAATAAGACATCATCGTCGACGTTCTCATCCTTATTACCTAAAGTCCTAAATAAGACATCAGCGGCCGACGTTAGCCTTGCAGTCGTAAGTCTGTCGAAAATTCGTCCAATGGAACATTTTCCCTTCTAATTAAGAGTGAAGATACACTTCAAGTAAATCTCCAATCGAAGAGCAAAACTTTTTCGCTGCAAAATTATCTGAAAGAGAAAAAAACCGCTGGGTCAGCATCCTAAACGTTAGGAGTATACTCTTCATAACAGTGTACAAAATCTAGAATTTATTGCATGGAATTTAACCAAAGATTATTTCCAAGGAAAAATGAAACAATATCATGACTATGGAGTGATACCACTCAGCTGTGCAAACAGATATTATTTTTCTGTTTCCTCTACGCATATCCAAAGTACAATCCCCAATATAACGTAATTCGTATAGGAATACATAAGGCTTGGGGATTAAATTTTGGAAATTATTTTGACTAATGGATACCAATGAGATTAAAATTGCAAAAGCCTAAGGCGAAAATCACATGATATCCTACAAATGAAATCATGAAAACGAAAGAACATCAAGTAAAGAAAGTTTGTTCTGACAGCGTAATGGCGTCAATTCATTCACTTTTTGTTGTGAGTCGAGTTTGCAAAGCTTAGATGCTAAGTTTATGCGAGCAACAACAGAACTACGAAAACTACAAAATGTATTCTTCTAAAAGATTGCAAGTTAGTCGATAAACACCTTGTAACGGAAGATGCTATTCAAACGTGGCTCACACACTCTTTATTTAAATTAACTCGTTCTCGTTACAGTTGGTTAGAACAACTTAAGCTACACTAATGTTCCATGTTAACAAGTTTATTAACCCTTTCCGTTCCAGTATTAAATTCCTCCCACTAGAATCCATACTTTCCATGTAACAAGTTTAGGAGAATTTTACTTTTCATCTTCAGTAGTTTGGTTTGTTTGATCAATTATCACCTTTCTCATTACCAGATGTCATATTTTGTATGTGCTTTGAAAGGAGAGACTGACTTGGACTGAAAAGGTTAATTATTGCACTAGTTGTAATAAAACACCTCAAATAAAGTTTCAAAGCTAGTAACAGACACCACTGACCATAACAACAAGGCCTTGAGCAGCTTGTTACCGAACCCTAAAATGTTTAACAAGTCCTCCACCTAAATTAAAATGAAAAAGCAAAGGTTTAGTCAGTAGAAAGTATAGAACACAATGAAACACAGTCCCAGCTGGCCTCTGATAACCTAACAAAAAAGACTAACAGCGCTACAGTTTACATGCTTGCAAGCTGTCGTTTGTTCAAATAAAGAATTTCAAGAAAAGGTCGTACAATTCCTAACCTGGAAATCTATTGACTGTAGTTATTTACAACGCAACAAACGTTGATAGGATCAACAGCCTAGTCTTATATAACAACCTATATACTGTAATTTATGAGAACATTGGGTGGGGTTGGCGCATTAGCATAGTCCCTAACTCAACCTAGACTGGGTCACAACCTTCCTCATGTGACAAACCTGATAACAGTTTTTCATTTTAAATTATTCAACCACAGATCGCAATGTGGATATGTATTCATTTGATTTGCTAGAGCTACAAACAAGTTATGTTAATTTGCTAATCTATGTACTGTAATATAGCACAATGTCTTACCTTTTGAAACTGTCCAACAACATTCCTCCATTTAATAATTAGGGCAGCTTTCTTCTGCCCAATTCCATTTAAACTTTGGATATCATGCTCAGTTCCCTTGTTGAGGACTTTCAACACTCGCTCCCTGTACCAGCACAAAAGAGTAAGAACTAAAAAACAATTTACAGGCAGAACAAATCACTCATTCACCATAGCTTAATCATAACTAAAATAAAATCATTTATAGGTTATTTACAATAATTATCAATGATTTGATAAACAAACTGCAACAAAAAAAGGTGATGGTTTATTGGAAACTAAATAATACAAGAAAGATGTTTGTGAACGAGACAACAACTTGAAAACATCAATAACCTAAATTCAAAAGTGAAAAAGGCTCCAAGCTCATAAAACAAACTAAAAAATATGTAAATGAGTTTTCAGAACTGTGCATAACTTGACAATTTGTTCTTTGTTAGTTTTCATCAAATCAAAGACTGGTGTAAATTTAGGCTGAATTCAATTTAACAATACCTTTGTTTTTCCATATGTCGTTCTAATGATTTATCGAATTCTTCTTCTATGTTACTTTGACTTGGCAGTTCCTTTGTAGAGGTAACAGTAATTTTTGATGTCGATCTTTTGTTGTTCTTAGTTGCAGAGTTCTCAAACTTCTTTGACACCAGTGGCAAGTCCACTGACATCTTTCGTCTTTTATTTTTACTGCCTTCACTATTATTGCTGTTCTTTCTCTTTTCAACCACATGAGCTGCATGTTTTCCTTTCTCAATTTTCTTCATTCCACATTCCCTTTGCTCACTGGGACTGTGATGACCGCTTGTGAATTCTTGCACGCATTGCTGGCTATCGTGAGCATCATTCAAACTTTGATTTCCTTTGCTAATCCTTTCTGGTTCATGAACAACAACTCTTCCATCACGTTGATGATTAACGGTTTTCTTTTCTTTTTGTCGATTGACAGCTCTCATTTCATGATTGACATCTATTCTCCTCTTTTTATGTTGGTGGTTGACACCTACACTCCTCTTTTGTTGTCCTTCCTCTCGATAACTGATAGTTTCACGTTGATGATTTACACCCATGCGTCCACATTCATGTTTATGACTGACACACATTTGTTCATTTTTTTGTTTATGATGAGTAGCTGTGCTCCTCCCTTCATACTGATGATAGACAGGTCTCCTTTCGTGTTGATAATTGACACTTATTCCCCTCCTTTCTTTCTGATGAATGACAGATCTGCCCCTCCCTTTCTTTTGATGACTGACACCTATACTCCTCCTTTCATGTTCACAACTGACACCTATGCTCCTTCTTTCTTGTCGATGATTGACAGCTACACTCCTTTCATTTTCATGACTGACACCTATTCTCCTCTTTTCTTGGGGATGAATGACCACTGCGCTTCCCCTTTCATTTTCAAGACTTATACTTATTTGCATCTTTTCTTGTGGAGGAATAACAGCTGTGCCCCTCCGTTCATTTTCATGACTGACAGCTGTGCTCCTCCTCTCTTGTGGATAAATGACAGCTGTGTTCCTTTCACTTACACGACTAACACTTACTCTCCTCTTTTCTTGTGGATGAGTGAAAGTTGCGCCTCTCCTCTCTTGTTGATGATTGACAGCTGCACCCCCATCATTTTCACAACTGACACCTATTCTCCTCTTTTCTTGTGGATGACTGACAGCTGTGTTCCTCCTCTCTTGTGGATGAATGACAGCTGTGTTCCTTTCACTTTCACGATTGACACTTAGTCTCCTCTTTTCTTGTGAATGAATGGCAGTTGTGCCCCTCCATACATTTTTACCATTGGCACCTACTCTCCTCATTTCTTGTAGATTAACAGCTGCGCCACTCCCTTCAACACGACGATTTACACCTACGCTCCACCTTTTATGTTTACGACTGACACTTATGCCATTATTCTCTTGTGGATGAATGATAGCCGTATTCCTTTCATTCTCATGACTGACACCTATTTTCTTTTCTTTTGGATGATTAAATACTTTGCCCCTCCCTTCACATTGACGATGGACAACTGTCTTCTTTCCTTGACAATGATTGACAGGTGTGCTCCTCTCTTCATGCGGGGGAATGGAAGCTTTCTTCGACCCTTCATGATGATGATGATGATAGTTGACAGTTTTTCTCTTCCTTTGCATTTGAAAGCTGTCAATTGTCCTCCTTTGTACAAGGCGATGATTAGCTGGTGTGCAACTTCCTTGATTTCTTCCACTTGTAAATCTGAATGACTTATGAAAACCATTATTTTCTTCCTGCAAACTGATGTGAAGTTTGGGTTCTGCAGTTGCCCCCTGGAGCTTGAGTTTTTCTTTAGAGTATGGAAGTCTTGCTTCATTAGTATTTGATCCTACCAGAAGGAAAAAAACATTATTAGTATTATTTTGGGAAAATGCAGGTAATTTCGAATCATTTTGTTCTACCTGGCAAATTGTCTTTCACTCAAACCGTTGACATTCTTTAGCCTTAAGATCAGTTAACCATCAATAATGTTTTCAGAGAATATTTGAAATGACTGAACATTCTTACCACTTAAGCATTTTAGATTTAATTTTCTTTTTTGGCGTTCACTAGAAATGCACATGTAGTGCAAATACTGATACATCACATGTTGTTTTAACTTTAAAGCAGTTGTTTAAGGCATCAGACACAGTAGATCATATGGTGAGATCGCCCAGGTTAGTGTAGTCCTGAGAAAGACTGTTGTCTGTGTAAGTGACTGACATTTTGACGACCTGTGCGGAAGTCATCTTTAGACTCAAGTGAGGAATAGTGCACCAGACACCCAAGTAGAACTGCAAAGGATACAGTCAGAATTATACTATGGGAGTTATTGGTCTATTAACTTACAGAATCAGTGCCCTGAACTCGGACAAGATCAATTAGTTTGTTGGCCAATTCAAAGCTATTCAAAACCATTTTTTAAAATGCTCTCAAAAGGAAGAAAATGATTATTTAGTCTTTTTGTTTTACCAATGACAAATGTTGCATCTGAACTCAAATAAATATTAGAGCTAGCAATTTTAAACCAAAAAAAACTCTTAAAACCAAAACACTGAAAAGTGCCAAGCATATTTTTTTGCTCACTAGCTAGGTCCTTTGCAGGGCTTGAACTTGCCACCTATAGCTGGCTGCAACAAGATTTTGTGGAACCTTTGTGACTAATCAACCAAGAGTTATAGTTTCTATTAAAATAATAAACAACGTGACGAATGAAGCTTATCTGCTTTCTTGGGCAAAAAAATCTGGAAACAAACGTAATCATTCTTGTGCATACAGCTATGCAAATGCAGACATGGTGTGTTTGTTACTCATTCAAAATATACCAAAACTAGTGCTCAGGCTACCAAAACTAGTGCTCAGGCTACCAAAAGTTTAGCTTTGGTAGCCAGCTGGCTACTTGAAAAAATACTTTGATCCCAACTTTGGAGCTTTTAAAATCATCTGTTTAAAAATGTTGGCATTTCTGTATCAATACAGTAACTTATGCACCTTTGGCACATTTTGCAGGCCCCTCAATCACGGGCGCTAGGATAAGATCAGTATATAATTTATGATTCATAGTGTAGCAGTTACTATTACAAATACTAGTGATCGTTATTTTCACCGAATTACGTCCGAATTGTCCTTTACTACTCATGACAAATGCTATAGCTCTAGCTACCATTTTTTTCACCAAATTGTCATTTAACGCTAGGTACAATTCTCTGTATACAAGTATAATAGTGTACCTGTAAAATTAATGTTACACTGTCATTCTTAGCATGTGACATGATGGTAATCAAGTATTGTGGTATCAACCAGTACACGTACTGTTTAACTATGATGTCAAACAAATATCATACTGTCATTCTCCATGTACAGTAAATGTTACACTGTCATTTTTAGCATGTGAGATGGTGATAATCAAGTATTGTGTGTGGTATCAACCAGCACACATAACGTATAACTACAATGATGTCAAACAAGTATTATACTGTCATTCTCTGTGTACAAGTCAAGTATAATAGTGAACCTGTAAAATTAATGTTACACTGTCATTTTTAGCATGTGAGATGATGATAATCAAGTATTGTGGTGTCAACCAGCACACATAATGTATAACTACAATGATGTCAAACAAGTATTATACTGTCATTCTCCATGTACAGTAAATGTTACACTGTCATTCTTAGCATGTGAGATGATGATTATCAAGTATTGTAGTATCAACCTGCACACATACTGTTTAACTATGATGTCAAACAAATATCATACTGTCATTCTCCATGTACAGTAAATGTTACACTGTCATTTTTAGCATGTTGATGATGATAATCAAGTATTGTGGTATCAACTCGCACACATAATGTATAACTATAATGATGTCAAATAAGTATTATACTGTCATTCTCGTGATTTGGAGCAGTGCTTACCATAAGTAATTTTGACTTAAATGACCTGAATTAAAAGTTTTTCATCACACAAATTTATAATTAATGTTCTGTAAAAAAAAGTTGGTCTAATAAAAGTGACCTGTAATTTCACAAGTGTGATTACTCATGTTGTTTTGAAGAAAAAAAAACACCAAACATGAATTATTTTTGTTTGTGTTCAGGAATAATGTCAATATAAAACTGATGGAAAAAGTATGATCTGACCTTCCAGCAGATTAGCAGTATTGATAAAGGTATACACAAAAACCCTCCAATTTAGGAACTTTTTTTGGGCATGCCAAAAAAGTAGGGATTAACTTGGGTGGTTGGGTTTTAAGGCAGGGATTTTTTTGACTGACCCCCAACCTCATAAACACAGTTGAGTGGGGTCCCTGGAAAGAAAACACTTACAGTAAGAAAAGTAGGACTTGAATTTGCCACATAGGAGGCCAATGCTACCCAAAAATGAATGCTGGCTACTAAATTTTAAGAACTTGTAGCCAGCTGGCTATTACAATAAAATATAATTATTGTCTTTGGATATCTATAACTGATAAGCTAAAAATTATAGTTTCTAACAACACAATGTCCAAATGTGACAGACAAATGAGGACTAAGGGTCCAATCCTTTATTATGTTGCAGGGGGGCAGTGGTTTTCCAAAAAAATCTAGTGTATGGAATTTGTACCCCTCATCTCAATAAATGTGAACAAAAAACTATACCCCCCTTTCCAATTAGAATTCGGAAAACATACCCCCCCCCCCATTGAAAATACACTCATTGGCCAAACTACTTTAATGATCTACTAAACTTGTTTATAAATTGTACTTTCCATGTGTATAATTAAGCAAATTATATCAAAACTTAATACGAGTTTCTGTGTGGTTGAATGTTGCCACAAGGTCCTCAGCGGTTTGAATACCTGGCTATGTTGGGTGAATTTTTCCAGGTCCTGGGTACAAGAGCCTGGTATGCTTGGTTACAAAGTATTCAACATGGCGTCTTCAAAAGTGAACAAAGATATGTGCAAGTTTAAGAAATCTCTCAACTGGCAACAAAAGTGATCTTAATTTCGAGAAAATCAAGTAAGGGAAAAAAAACCTCAGACTATCACTGCAAAGTCTCGATAATAACTATGTCTTATTAGGGCTGGAGTCTGTTATTCAGACGTCAAAAGAAGGTTCACAGAGAAACAACCTAGCTAGAGGTCTGAGAGGAACACAGGAGCATTTGATGTATGGGTGTGGATACTTAGATTTCGGAGAGGCCCATCATTTACATTCATCTTTCAATCAGTTTTCTTGCCCAGATAAACAAGCTTTCAGAGATAAGTTGCTTGAAGGAATTGCCTGTCACTCAACTCTTGGAGAACACAAGTGGGAGAAAAATGTACCCCTCCCTCCATCCCTCCCTCTTCCCCAAATATTGTGAATAAAAATGTACCCCCTCTTTCAAGTGATTTTGAAAACTGTACCCCCCCTCCCTCTAAAACCACCACCCCCCT
>JAOBRD021146725.1:0-10863 GCA_027575215.2 Hydrozoanthus sils | reverse complement strand
TCTTCCTATCTGCTGGGGGGCACTGCCCCCCCCCCCCCCCAATAATTTGGTTGGGGGGATCTGGCCCCCTCAATAACTTTTTGGTTTACCACAATATATTTTGAATATGAGTTTCAGATCTTATAACAAACTATTAAAACTTCAACTGTGCCCCCTCCCCCCGATAACTTTTTGCTTCAGCCACAGATGATGTTATTGCAATTTCAGTTGCCATCAACAGTAAATTGTGCACTAACAAAGCCAATATTTTGTAAATTCAATTAGAATGAAATGTTAACCCTTATCCTGCAAAAAATGTTTTCACATTAACTAAAAACCGTTCCAACTCTAAAACCACTACTTGAAAAACTACAAAGTGACCACTCATATTTTTGGCTTTACAAGTAATTCTGAAAATGGCCATGAGGCAATTATTGCTTCAACAAATTTTGAGGTTTGTAATTTTGTCAAGATTTTATTACTTTGATTTTTAAACTTAGCAGGTTAAGGGTCGACAATAAGAGTTGGTGACTCAGCAGTTAGCATGTTTGACTCACAACCTAAAATTTGGGTTGCAATATAAAGGAGGTGCTCAAATTACCGAACTACAGTGACGTGAACCCAGCTTTGCTGCCACATTAATAGTCACTTTTTTTGTCTGCAAGCCAAAGGGCCATACAAATTCTAAATCTAATAAAAGCTTTTTAACACAGTCAGCCCCAAAATACAGTCAATTTTTTCTGGCCCACTGGGAACCTTAATGGGGTTTCACTCAATTTTTTTTTCATACAAACTATAGTTTTTATTATGGACATATAGTTGTTATAAATTCAAAACTGAGAGGGTTGAAACAAGTCGTGAATTTTTAGCACATTTATTAACATCTTATCAATGGAGAGTTCACATTTTCATTGGGGGCTCTGTAGAGTTATTTAAAGTCAACATTCTAGCTTCTTCAACTTTATTGAAATAATCTAAGTAAAACTTTTCAACAAGCGTCAGTTCCAAACAATATTCATTTCTTAAAATATCTTTAAATTTTTCAATATATTTCTTTTATGACCCACCAACATGACAGACGATCTTTCTTTTAAGCAGTTTCCCAGCTGTACAGTATGCTAACAATATGTAATTTTTATATATCTATATTATTTCTTTTACAAATTTTCACAGTTGTTTTAATTTTAACTTGCATTGCAGTCAAAAGATCATCTTGTTTAACTTCATGTTTCCCTACTTGTCTATCTTTTGTATTCAAAACTAACACAATTTTTTTAAAATTAAGGTTGTATAAACATTTATTTTGCCAATTATATTTTTGCATTATCAGTTTGTCTTTATAAATTTATCTCTAACTAAAAAAAGCCAGAAAAAACTGACATGCATTAGCTTGGCAAAATCTGCTGTTTACACTTCTGCATAACACAACCTTTGTTTAGATATCTTTGTATCAATAAAACTTTTGATTTACTCAACAGTCTTTGTTTCATTGTGAAAGACATGCTAGTTTCAAATATTGTAAATTAATTTTTTTAGGTCTTTGTAACTATTTCAAAACCTTTAATTGATAAATTTAAGCAATAAAATTATTTGGAATACATATTCACATCTCACACTAAACTAAAACCCCTACAACTTTTCCCTTCAAGTTTTAAAAGAACTTATGATTGAGTCAGGGTCATATTTTAAAACCACTAGAACCTTTAATTATTAATATTGGTGATAATTTCCTATAAATAGGCATTTAAACCTGACAACATCTTTGTTTAACATCTTAACTCTAGAAATTTTGACTACATTTATAACGGTTTGTTTTAAATGGCTGGATTAGAGATTTGGCCATTT
Organism: Hydrozoanthus sils; assembly: GCA_027575215.2. Lineage (NCBI taxonomy): Eukaryota > Metazoa > Cnidaria > Anthozoa > Zoantharia > Hydrozoanthidae > Hydrozoanthus > Hydrozoanthus sils. The sequence goes on along the minus strand of JAOBRD021146725.1, from coordinate 9,039 downwards.
GTTAAAGTTTATAATAACTTAAGTATTCTAATATTTCAGAAAAAGAAACTGTTATTCAAATTGACTTAAAAGAAAAGTGCCGAATTTTCAGGTGTGCCTTTAAACCTTGTAGTTGAGTTTTCTAGCTCTTAAGGCATGTTCACGCTAGAGATCCAAACGCAAGCACAAGGCCATTCACATTTGGAATTTTGTGAAGAAAGAGCAAATGTAAGCGCAAGGTGTACACAAGAAAAAGGAATTTTCCTTTTCTTACATCTGCATCTCGAGTGTAGAGGTATCAAATGGTCTATTAAAAAAAAGTCTGCAAATCCTGGCTTGTTCTCGAAATCTTGTCATTTTTTGTCGTGTCTCAAGGTCACTTTTTTTTCCAAATGGCTTGCATTCTTGGGGTTTCCAGCAGAGCTCAATATCTCCAGATCTTTTTATGGTCTTTTGTAATGTAAAGTCTCAGTCTCAAATTATTCATTGCTCTCCAAAGTCTTTGGTTTGGATTTTAAAAGGGCTGCAGCCTCCGCATCTCAGATTTTCCATTTGCTATCCCTTAGTGTGAATACCCCTTATCACACCAACTGTGACAACAACAGTTGATTTTAGATCAACTACTTAATTCTCTCAAAATCCTCTGTTTGGGTGAATTTAAGTCTTGATCAAAAGTTTTGAAATGTAAATGCGACTACTACAATTAGAGATACTTAAAGTGCCCATAACCTTTCTTTTTTTGCTTTCTTATCTAAAAGTATGTACCTTAAAATGAACATTTCCAAAAAATGTTTTGATTTGAGCCAAAGGTGAGTTTTTTACGAATGTGTAAAAACAACAAAAACTGCCATTTTTGAACACCTAATGCTGAGTCAAGGTGACATAGATTAAGGGTGTGATGTCATTATGACATAGATTATCATTATAAAGGGCACTGCTCCTAATTTGCAGCCACAACTGTGGAGTGTAAAAATGCTGAAAGCTACATATGTTGCAGTGTGATTTTTGTTGTTTCTTAAAACTTTCCTCAGGATGTGATGACATGTTACAGTGAGCCTGACATTATTATGATCAGTGATGAGGGTAATAAATGACGAATTTAAAGTTTCATAAAAAATGTGTGTTTTGTTTTAAGCATAACATTTTCGGGGGATGTTCATTTTAGAATATGTATTTTTAGATAAAAAAAGAAAGGTTTTAGGCACTTTAAATGAAAAAACTATAATAATATGAAATACAAATACTGAACAATCAAATTGCTGAGACTTGAATTTTCTTATCCACTTCATAAATTGCATGAGGGCGTATTCTTCTTATTGTTCTTCCGGGGAGACAGCTCGGCAGTTGACACCAACTTGGCATCATATCGAGGCAGGCCTCGCGAAATTTACTGATTCGCCAATAGTATATCACTGGATTAAGAGTACTGTTGAGATAAAAGATCCAAACGATAACAGCGTTTGAAGAGAATGGAAACTTGGTGTGGCCATAAAATAAAAGAAGAAATCTTGTAACACTGTATGGCAACGAGGTCAAGATAAATACAATGAACAAAATCAGAATGGTAGTAAATGCTCTCGTCTTGAAACTGTAATCAATGTTCATTCGGCCAGGTCGATGCATTTTAGTAACCATGACACTACCAGGGGGCGGTGGGTGGTTCTGAACCCGTGTAGAATTTCTTCGTACTGTCTTGAGGATGCAAAAATAGCAATAGCTCATCAATATAAGAGGAACAATAAACGTCCCACTGAAAAATACAATACCATAAGAGAGTTCTTCAATAGTAGAACTCGGGAATACTAATGTACATTGCACTTGACCGGCTTTGAAGCCATACTTTCCCCATCCAAATAGCGGAGGAATTGCCGCCACAAAGGCGATCGCCCATGATACACCAATATACAGCTTCGCCTTCTGTGGCGTAAGTGTGTCTCTTCTTCTTACAATGATTAAATAACGATCAATCGAGATTGTCAATAATACAAACGTAGCTTCTGTGACAAGGAAAGCGTGGAGAATGCCGCTCACTTGGCAAAATTCGTTCCCAAACATCCACTTCTGGGCGATTACGGTAACGAGAGCAAACGGCATGCATAAAATGGCCGTGAGGAGATCGGCCAGCGCTAACGTTGCCAGAAGAAGATTAATGGCTGACCGCATGGCTGGCTTTTGGTACACAATATAACAAATCAAAGAATTGCCCAAAATTGCAACAACCACCATAACAAACATAATGATGGCTAAAGATATTAAATATCCCATAGTAAAATTCGCCGAGCTTCCCTCACTTGTTGAGTAAAGCAACGATTTCGACGGATCGTCTGTCGTTTTTACACTCGAACAATCGGTGAATCTTCCATATTAATCACTCATTGCATTGCGAGTCAATAAAATTGTTGTTCACCGACACGTCTCGCGGCCTTTCGTTAACTACAAGACGAAATCTTGTTCCGGCAACATCTGCTCGCCTGAGATGAAGAGGCAAACGAGCATTTGGCCCTTCGCGATCAAACTCCAACAACTTGACAGCCGTAAAAAAACGAGATTTCCGTGAATGCAATGCAAAATTTACAATAAATAAGCCATCGCTTTTCATCCAGTAATCGGCTTTCTTCTATTTTTTTTTCTCAGTTGATTGTCAATTCTAACTCACTTCGCATTTCTAACTCGATTCCTCAAATAACACCATAGCTACAAGAAATGAATATTAAAAAGTTGTGTTTAAACAGTCTAAATGCAAACCGGGGCAGATGGCCATCAGTTCCGTTCAGAGATGCTCACTCCATGCTATTGTTTAGCCTCCCCTCCCTGAGTAGTCCTGATAGCGAAAACTCAACAAACCCCAGCTTACTTTGTCTTCTTTCTTGTGTCAGCTGGCTCATAGTGTCGAATTGATATAAGCAATAACAAAAAGTTAGAGAATTACAAAACGAAAACAAGTTTAGAACAACTAGGCCCTAGTATCAAGCCTGGGCCAACTTTGACCGCGCGAAAACGAAACTAGTACCATTCTCCATATATGGAAAGTAAATAGAAAAATTATGCTAATGTAGTTTACTTCCTGTTTTTATCAATTGACGAGCAAAATCCAGTTACTACGGTTTCAAAGTAACTTAAACTTTTTTTTAGAAAAAGCTTTCCATTTTCACGCTGAGTTGGTTCTTTTGTTTAGCAGTTTGCCCATATGTAACAGAGGAAATCGAAAAGAAGATGCTATGTCCAATGTGCCAAGAAGAAGTTGGAAGCGAAGTTAGCTTGCAGTTGCACTATTTGAGCTGTTCAGCGTACTGTGGTGAGTAAATCTAGGTCAGCTGTTGCTTTTTGAAATTTAGTTTTCACGTATGGCTATCAAGATTTGTTGTGTCCAGGATACAAAATTTAAAAATGATGCAATAGTAGCTTCTTTTTATTGTTAACTTTCGTTTTAACAGCGCTGGAATATCCAAATCGTGGCGGCGATACAGCTCTTGTAAAGTTTCGATGGATCAAAGCGAAACCATATTTTGAGCAGCAAGTCCATCTGATAAGCTCTCTGGTAAGCCTTTCTAGCTTTCAGTTGTTTGTTTATTTTATTTGTACGCGGATGTCTGCTGGTAACCAAGCGGTATTCTTCTAATGATTATAATAAAACTTTGTGAATTCATGTCACACACGCGCGTACTGACTGAACTGCTATATCGTGTGTGTAGCAAGAAGAAACTCCATTTTTTCGTGTCGACTTGTATTCCGTTCACGGTGTGCTTCTTTGTTTACATTGAATTTCATCCGTCATTTTGACTGGCACGCAATTTACTGTCATGTTTTCATTCTAGATCGAAGATGTTTGTGACCATTGCTAATTATCATTTGCTCAAACAACACCTTATAGTCATCGAACTTTGCAATTGTGTTCAAGTGTTTAGTAATATAATGTAACTGCAATAGCTTAGTGAATTGTTATGAGAAGTAGTGGCAGCAACCGCCGTTGCATCACTAGCGTATGTAGTAAGAGGCCAAATTAAGTAAGGAAGAAAAATCTTATGGACTCCAAGTACAACTTTTTAGGAACGCAAATAATCGTCAGTGGGACCAAATAACTGGATAACTAGAAGCTTTTTCAGGTTCTACGTATACAGAACACAGTAATAGTGATAGTAGTAGTAGTAGTAGTAGTAGTAGTAGTAGTAGTAGTAGTGGTAGCGGTAGCGGTAGCGGTAGCGGTAGCGGTAGTAGTAGTAGTAGTAGTAGTAGTAGTAGTAGCATTAGTAGTACTACTAATAGTAGTAGTAGTAGTAGTAGTAGTAATAGTAGCATTAGTAGTACTACTAATAGTAGTACATGAACATAGTAAGAGTTGTAGTAATTTGAGAGTATTTGTAGTAGTTGCAGTATTTGCAGTAGTGCTAGCTATGTATTACTATATATATGGCTGATTCTCTAATTGCTAGAAGTAACACTGAATTTGACAGAGCAAGTGCTTACTCACATGCACCTACTGCAATAATTACATACTTTACGTTACATTCTGATGTATGACACTGATCATTACATGCATAATAATAGCTTTCTGAAAATGAAACTTAGATCGCATGGTGCTGAGTAGAATTTAGGATTAATTTCACAAACCTTTTCAGGGTTTTTCCAAAATTGCCATTTCACTTCGCATCCAGGGACATTTGGAAAAAATTGAAAACACACTTGTGAAATTAATCCTAAATTCTACTCAGCACCATGCGACTACATGTTTTAATGACAATCAAGGGCAAAATTCTTCTTTTTTTATGGTACTAACAAGACAGAAAACATTGCATAACCATTTTTTTCTAAGATTTTTTGAGTTTGAAAACCTTTGCAGTCTCAGAAAACATTTGGAAATCCTCAGAAATGGTCTAAATGATTTTTAAAATTTTCAGAAAATCTTCAGAGATATCTGGAAATCTTTGCAAATTTTCAAAAATGGCTAGAAAACGTTTCTATTTTTAAGCATTTTAAAGATTTTCAAAAATCTTTGGAAAACTTTGGAAGTATACCAGCCAAATCAGCGCCAAGTAATTTTGCCCTGAAATCAGAAAAAAATGCCCCTGTTGATATCCAATCAAATAATTAAAGTTAATTTGCTCTCTATGTTATAAAATGAAAAACACATGATCGTTCACTCCAAGTTTTCAGAATCATAACTGCTATTGAACAAAATGCAATTAAACCTGGCAAATAGTCGAATTTCAACCACCATATAACACCACACAGTTTTCTGAAATAAAGTGTTTTAAGTTTATTTCTCCTAGATCATGTTTGATATTTTGCGTGGTTACAAAAAATATTACTTTCTTGATCACTCAAATCGATCACTCATTTTTACTATAAATTCTTTACTGAGGTAGTTCAAGATTGTAGCCATTTTTCAGTCACACAGCAAACTAGTCTCTAAGCTTTATTTTGGTTTCTAATAGTTTTTCTGAGGGATTTTAAATGACCTAGCAAACATCCAGACAAAAAATATTCTGTTTAACAATTAGACATTTGAGGTGGAGTTTTCTGAGTCAATTATAGTCAATGAGGCTGAAAATTATTTATTTTTTGTAACTGATTTGATTTTTAGGCAGACTCCATTCCTCTATATTGGAGTGACAATGAAGGGCTGTACGAATCTGAACTGAGGAGTATTCCTTTAGGTGAACACAACTGCCAGCTTGTTGTGGCTGGTGACGTCATACCAACTGAAGATGTGATTATAAACAAAGATAGTGATGTTATTTACATCATCATTAAGGAAGGTACAGGACTTGGATTTGATGTGTCGACTGAACTTTAAGACATCAAGTCTTCTTTTTTAAACATGGGTCAATTACATTTATATTAATCCTGACAAGCAGAACTAGAAGATTCTTACTCTAGGCTCAAGTTTAGGACCAGGACCCGGTTCCTCAAAACCAGTGATTAGTGCTAACCCAGGGTTAATTACTATAACAACAAATTGGTTTTTTAAGAGTTAACCCTGCATTAAGTTAATCAGGGTTTTGAGAAACAAGGCCCAGATTAGCCAGTTATTCAAAGGTCACAGCTGGTAAACATTGTTTCAAAGGTCATGAAGGATAAACATAAGTTCTATAAGGTTCGCGGTTCGTACCCATGGAGTGCCTAATGATTCACAGGTCATGAATTCATGGTAAACATGATTTGTACAAGGTTCGTTCTTTATAAACACAGAGTGACAAGAACTGAACCAGTGACTGGGCTTCCCATAATGCAAGTCTCTGTAGCTCAGTGGGTAGAGCATCTGACCAGTAATGAGAGAGCTGTGGGTTCAATTCCCATCAGTGACTCTGAGAATTCAACCTGAGTTGACGCACTTTCTTTCTATCGTTAATAACAAGTTGCAAGTTTACAGATGGAAATGGGTTGTACTAGTTATAATAACAAAATACTGCATTGCTTCTTGGAGCCTAGGAGAGAGGACAATTCCAATGTTCAATATTGGAGCCTGAAATGTTCTCCATGTCGGGTGCTTTTGTGGGGCCTACAAAGGGGTGCTCAGATGTCGCTTGTCCAACATTTTTTGTTTTTTTTTCACATCTTTTTCTAGTATAAAATGTCACTGTCGCATTTTCTTCTGAACAAAATGTCATGTCATAATATTCAATTTCTGATCAATTATTTGCTTTGCTAATTTCTTTATAAGCTCCAGTTTATCAATCGTTGTCAAAAACAATCAAGTAAACATGACGAACAAATGTGTCTGTCGCGTGTTCTAAAAATTTTAAGCTCGGACAAAATATATTGTGAGAAAATGATTACATGTATTCCTGCATGTGGGCCGCCATGATTGTAAATACATGGTTGTGAGTCTGTCTTTGGTTCCTGGGGGAGTTTGATTAGAAGATTCGGGTGTTCATTGCTGATTACAAAGCTGCTTGGAAACTAGTATTTCGTTGAGTGCTGCTATTTCAGTATTCTAGATCTAGCAGCTGAAATCTTTGGCCAATCTGGTTATTTTTTGTTTTAGACTGTTTGGGTCACCCTTGAAATTCTGAAAGTTTCATTCAACTGTTATGATTTGGTATACAATGCAGTTCTCTCATGAGCAAGCCTTTATAAAGACTCCAGGTTAGATTTATGGAATTCGTTTCCTTTTCCGGGTCGAGTTCATGTGGTATAGGTTTTTGTTGCTTACATTTGTTTTATGATATCATTTTTCAGTAGTTTAGATTATACAGGAGGTGAAGAATACATCTCTTTTGATTTAATGTTTAGTTAAATTCTGGTGCTATGTTGCTTGGACTTCCATGCATAATTCAGCACTTTGAATGTATTTTAACCATAAAGACTTTGTCTTCTTCACCATCGTGTCTTGTTGTGCAATCAATGCAAGTAGGTTTCTCGGTTGTGGAATATTGTCGTCATTCACTTTGATTGACGCCTTATTGTCTTGGTTTTGCTGGACGGTGACTCCAAAAAAAAGTTAGCCTTTTGGTGCTACATTGCTCAAGTAAGAAGTAGCCGTATGGCCACTATGGCCATGTATTGTTCTAGAAGATTATTTTGTAATGTTGACGTGCTACTACCAAGGACATAAAGTGTAGTTACTTTGGAAAGTTACCTAAAGAGAGACTGTTTAGCGACTTTAGTACAAAAACGGTTCTCCCTATTTCTTTTACGTGTAAAAAAACTCGTAGCTTCACCCTTGAATTTGGAGGTTTTCTATTTTGTTTCTCTGCAGCAAACCTGTGACAGTGATGATTTGTGTCTAAATATTTATCAGTGCATTCTAACAGAACTAAACTAAGATAAAAGAAATAAAGCGCAAAGAGGCCATTACCTACAGCTAATCCAAAAGTTGTCAGTCGTATATTTACATAGTCAACATTTTGGTCTTGTCAAGTAAACTTTCCTTTGAGTTTGCTTAGTTGCATTACTTGTAGCCTGTGTTAAGTAAATCGCCATTCTCGTGAATTTCCATATTTGTTTGCTTTCATAAATTTGGGGATAATTTTAATTTGTCACATTTGTAGAACTTTGAAATCTGAAACTAAACATTAGTTAAAGCGTTGTTCAGAATCACGCTCTCTTTTGGTAATCACTGTATAACAACAGATACCTTGTTAAAGGAATCAACCCAATATTCTTCAGAACCTCAATCCGAGTCCCAACTCAATGAGTATTTTATTCCGTCTGCTGGGGCAGCAGAAGATGATGGGACTGAAACCATAGGTGCTGTGCAAACCACAGTGGCAACACCATCAACAATAGCACCATCAACAACAATAACATCACCATCAACAACAGCAACACTACCATCAACAACAGCAACACCAACAACAACAGCAACACTACCATCAACAACAGCAACACTACCATCAACAACAGCAACACTACCATCAACAACAGCAACACTACCATCAACAACAACAGCAACACCACGAACAACAAGAGAAGATGACATCCTTGGTGATGCAGCAACTGGTATGAATTGTGTATTCTGTTTGGCCGCCATGATTCTCTAAAACCTATGCCTGAAATCCGTTTACCTTTACTTTGTTTTAGTATTAAAAAGTTTGTCAAAGCACATTTGTATTCATCATTGCTTGATGAACATTACCAAAATATGTAGGTAGCGCAAAATGCAAACCTATTTTAAAAGCAATCGTGACACTCTTCAAGACTGTGAATTTTTTCATTTTTCAGTAGTCCCTAGCTTTTTGACGAGGGAAGTAGATGCTGTCCAAACACGTCAAAATACAACATGAGGAGTGACGTGATTGGTTTTAAAAACGCTTACAATTAGTATTAGTGTTTTTTTAAAAATCTCTAGAGTAAATCTTTGAAAAAGTCCGAAAGACCTTCAAAAATTTAAGTCTAGTTTTTTTGCCTTTCACTGGAACAGATACATCAAGAGTGCTACCAAAAGCAAAAAGCGGCCATCTTGGTGAATTGAGCCCTTTGTATCAAGAGATGATTCGTCACCAGGTGAAGTTTTCAATTATTGTATGGTATTCCGTTAGTTACCCCTCCCCCTTACTTAGTGATTGTATGGTCTTTCTTTACTGACCCCCCCCCCCCTTACTTAGTTAATTTCACAAA
>JAOBRD021146724.1:0-27498 GCA_027575215.2 Hydrozoanthus sils | reverse complement strand
GAGTGGGAGTAGGGGGTGGAAGAATATGTAAAAAAAAAAAAATCCAGGGTCACCCCAAACAGAAAAAAAAATATTTGCATGCATACCGAAATACTATAATGGACCATTTTTTTTTTCTGAAGCTTGACTGAAAAAAAAAATTGCAGAGAAATCATTCCACCGACTCTGGCTAAAAGTAACAATAAACAAGCATCACCAACATACAATCGGAATCAGTAGCAATCAAAAGAACTTTCATGGGCATTAGACTTATATAAGTATTTTAGAAACAAACATATTCTCCATCGAACACCGTACAGCAAATACATGTCCTGTTTGTAAGAACAGCCTTCCTTTTACTAAAAATTAAATGACATCTTCATCGCACACAGTGAAGATACTATTTTTATCTTTCACGTGTGAGGGTCGCCATCGTGTCGCCATGGTTACAAATATGATTAGCCAATTACAAGAGAGCCACTCGCTCTTCTTTTAAAAAAGTTGTGTTTTATGTAGGAACTTCATCAGTTTTCAGCTTTGCGTACTCGTGAGCTATACTTTTAGCACTCGAAGATAAAAAAATTGTATTCCCGCGCGGCCATGCAATATCCTTTCTTTAGTATTTACCACACAAGTGAAAATCCATTTTCGCGCGTTTTGATTGGTTAACTCAGATTGCTCGGAGGTAAAATATCCAGTGCTATTTACCTCCGAGCAGCGAAAGAGACGGAAACAAAATGGCTTCCCGTTTCGCTTCGGTTACCGAAGAGGAAATAACCTCAGTAAATGACGAAGGTGTCCCCAAAAACACAAAATTGGCAACAAAATTTGGTTTGTCAGTATTTAATGGTAAGAAAATCAACCATTCCTGACTTATAATTGTCATGTGATTTCTAACTGATAGCAAGACGGCGCGCGTAAATACTTTTGTTAAACAGCCCGAATACTTATGTTTTTGTCGGTGCATTGCCAAAATTAAAGTATTTTCTGGTCATTGTTTATTCAACTTGTGTGGTATATACTAAAACAATTATTCACCTCCACTTCGGTGAATAATTGCTAGATATTCTCGATATTACATAGGCCCTGTAGTAGTTATAATGCATGTGCTGATCGCTGGTGCCCTCATCAGCTAGCTCAAGATCCCACTATACATTATTTCTATAAGCACTTTTCAGTAGGCTCGTTGGAAAAATCTGGGTTCTTATACGTTGTTTTTTATAGACTGTATTTCGCACTTAAAGTTTGATTTTTGCATGTCCTTCAGTTGCCCGCCCGGGGTTTTGTTTCCCTAAGCAAGGCAATGCTGTTCGGTAACTGTAGCAGTGCATAAGACTCTAACCACAGGCTCCCAAACGTAAAATTCGACTTTTTTTATGCATGTACACACCTTAGTTCGACCGACTTCATGTACTTAGTGTTAACTAATACGTAAGTAACACTGACCGTATAAAGAATGTATGGGAAATTCTTTTGAATCCCTAAATACGAACAAATTACTCGCTAGTTTGAAATAAACTTCACTTGTCTCTTATGTATTGTCTTCATGTGTTTTATTCCGGTTTTTGTGCCATTTTGAGGTCGTTTGGTACATATATTCGAAGACGTGTTGTTCCCCCCACAGGAGAATTTTACCTTTGGGAAGCCTGTGCTCTAACTACACTTGGTTGGAACGGAAGAATGACGATGATCTTATCAAAGTGCTTTTCGTATCTTCATTAAAAAAATTTCATCATTCAAAGCTTTTCAAAAAGTTTTGAGATTCTGGAATTTAACAGTTGGATTTCGTGTTGAACCGAAAATGCGAGTTTTGATTTTGCCCAAAAGTTGTACTGCGATTACGTCTAACCATACTTGCTTAGATTGTTGAATCGCTGCTGTATTGTTTGCATGGCTGAAGCGAGATGTTGCATGACTGGCGGGTACTGTTTTTGTTAACACGAAGTAGAGTATTTCTAAATGAAATCTTCCGGCAAAATCTGGATTGTCAATCTCATTCTACAACTTGCATAGGGTTAGTAGCTGAGTCTATAGATTCCAAACTATTGCATGTCTTGCCTAGCCCACTGATCAGGTCATATTATCTGCTCTTCCGTGCTGCTTATCGGTTTCTGGTTGAGTTCCTTATCATTTCGTTTCGCCGGCGAAGTTTAGTCACGTTTTCTTAAGTATCTTGACTGATTCTGTTCACATAGTTCTGGGTAGAGAGATGCAAGCATGAAACTAGTCGGCGCCACTTAAAATTGTTGCAATCTGTGATATAAATCTAAAATGAAAAACGACATCGCAATTTGAGAGAGTACTTTAATACTTGGCGGCAACGGGGAAAAATAGAGTCCCAAGGCAATATTTTCCCCCAAATACATATACACACAATGGGTGGAATCAAAACAGGTATATATATCGACGGCTCAAACTTGTTATTTTAAAATTGTTACAAGAACATTCTATAGTGCGCTAAAATTTCCAATTCGCTAAAGGCAAATATGTTCAGGAATTGATTGACTCATAGATATAAATAAATCAACCATTCAATTTTGCACTTCCTTTTTCAAAGTGGCTCACCGGCAGAATAAGTTCATATGAACACTGTGTGAAACAGAAAAAAAGAAAGGAGGTGATTGGTTAACGAAGAACAAACTGTCTGCTAAAGAAACCGGAATACGTAGAGTTTGGGTCTTCTGAGAAGGGAGAAGAGATGGGGAGGGAGAGAAAGTAGGAATAATCAGTATCAACGTATCTCTAGTAGAAATGACAATAATTGATAAATATTTTGAGAAAACTGAAATTAAAGACTCAAAAACAATCCACGTGTAAAAAATACAGGAAAGTCTAAATGCAAATAAAATAGTTTAGAGTGGCGCACAATAGTGGTTTCAAAAACGTAGCCAGACTGACACACTAAAACAATTGTCGGTGCCTAGTTTGGCTTTGAGAGAAGCCAAGTAAAATAAGTTGATAGGAATGGAATTATAGTATGTGTAACTAAATAAATGGTTGCTTCTATTTTTTACTCAATCGTCTTCGGTTTTCGTTTAAACTGATATATAATTACATATTAAGTTGCAAATCTTTTATATTGCATGCAAAGCAATATTAATAAAAAGGTTTTTATCACTTTCATTAACTTTAAAGTACGCACCGAAGATTTAGCATTTAGGTGTCTTGATTTATTCCTATTGCTGTTTGTTTGTAGAAATATATACACACATTAAAAGTTAGAATACGATTTTGCGTAAGAATCTTTCCCTCGGGGTTTTGGTGTTAAATAGCTAATCATTATTTATCACATAACAAGCTGAACGAGAAAAGAATGATCGCTTGCTTTTCTTATCTGAACAATTGAATCACATAGCAAATATTTGCATAAACTCTAAAGTTAATTCAGATAATTGACAGTTCTTTAGCAATTTTGTTCTTTACACAATAAAGAGATTTTCGCTTCTCTTATATAGAAGTTTAGTTCTCGAACTGTTTTTGAAATGGTATTACAAAAAAATGTTTGCAGGGGTTTATCAAAGGATCTGTCGACGTCACTAGATTGGTATATGAACGCGCGGTGACTCGGAGCGACATCACGTCGACATCTCAGACTGATCGATCAATTTAGCAGCAGTGTCTACTACAAACAATCACCTAATGCGAACTCAAGCAAGAACTCGAAGATCTAGACCTCTAAAACAGCTGGTAACTAAAAGTTAACAAGCATTTGCAAGGTAAAACAGCTTTGATTACACACTTCTAGCAAGCTTGATCTGTTTATTAACAGTTTAAGGGTGTTTAGATTTGTTCAGTACTTTCACTGAGCCATCAAGTCAATCATGACAAGCAATTTCCAGCAACAATGAACAAACATAATTTCGTTTGCATCTTTTTATATGCAAACAAGCATGTTTATAGCAAAGAAATAAGCTAGATATAAAGCATATTTAGTATATTGAGTAGTTGCAGGTTGAATCCAATGAATCTAAGAATTTACAAATCCAGTGGTCCGTGATTGTACCAAGCTATAGATCTGGCGATTGCTAGCTGGTATCTTGTCAATCTGCTGCCGGTTACCCTAACTACTGTCGACAAACACGTCTTCATATTTCTTTAAAGAAGAAAGATGAAGAAATACTGTGAATGTTTATGCCTTTTCCTGTTATTATGCATTGTTACATCCTGCATTGGTAGCTTCTCAGACCACAAACAAGTTCATGTACACATCCAAATTTTGTTTCCTATTTTGGTCATTTAGGAACAACAGTTAGTGATTTCTATAGTTCCATCCAAAAACTGATACCGATTCAATATAAGGCAATTAAGTTTGTTGATATCTTTTTTCAATGAAGTTCGTTCGCAAACTCAGTGTATGCGTAAACCATTCGATTGACAGGTCAGTGCCGGATCAGTACCATATTACTTCTATATATATTTGGGTTCGAACAAAAATCAGAAGAGTTCTTTAATAGTATTTTTTTTCGCGACTTTTGCAGCCAAGATAAAATCAACACGATATTTGTCTTCTAAACCATTAAATTAACCTATTCAGCCATAAAGGAAGAGTTGAGAATATGAAGGAAGTCGGGCTTATCAAATATGACCGCCACACTCGTCTAGTCAATTATTTTGTTAAATGACTTGACACGCATCTTGTTGCTTTTCGACGTACAATAAGCAAAAAATTATCATCATAGATTTCACAAAAAAATTACTATTGGGTTTGAAAACTAAAGATTTCCACACATAGAAATGATTCATTGGTTAAAACCTGGAATGAAAGAATGTTCTCGTATTCTCTAGCCTGCTAGCATGCATATACTGTCATGGAAAAACAGCAAACAAATAATACAGGAATACTCTCTTCCGAGCGGGAAAAGAACAAAACATGCATAATTTTATAAAGCGAAGGTAAAACAAAAAAATGACTCGCTTCTTGTAGGTTTCTTGCACATTTTCGTCAGTTAGGACTGAGGAGAAACAAATTTTAAGTTGACAAGTACCCAGGTTCCAAACCTGAATGTTTTGGTAGTTTTACCGATGGCTGCCTTCAAGTGATATCTTGTACCAGATTTATTCAGATAACTCGCAACTCTTTCTACCAAGCTTCAAATTCACCTCAAGGGAATTATTTAACACTTCAGTAACATCCACTATCGAAATCTCAATCCAAGAGAACAAGTTTTCCAATATACCTGGATCATGTCAAGAACACTGAACAGTCCGGCCGTATTCATGTTGACTATGCAGTGATAACGGAGATTGTGTGCACTCAGATGTCTACGTTATTTTTATAACGGGGTTATACGGCCATTCATCAGGCTCCAGATGATATACGAGAATCGTCCTTCGAAGGCTTCTGCTTCAAACAGTGGCTAAAAATAAATGTTTGGCCGATTAAAGCGTCATTCTTGGAAACTTTGAAAGTGCTGCAACGTTGAGGATCCAAAAACCGCGACCATTTTTCTAAACCCGCTATTGTCTCATTAAAACGAAACAAGAATCTGCAGATTTCACTATCAGAATTGCTTTCTTGCCTATTAGATAACCAGGAACTTTAAAATGTCCGTATATAGGTAAAGTCTGCCCATTTATCAAGCCAAATACACAAGTTACCAACCTAGGCAATACGTGGGAAGTCTTAGACCATCTCATTTGTATACTACTTTCAATTCATTTTACACTACTCGAACAGTCTGGGATAAATTTCACATTGGAGGAACTTGTAGGAGTCTAAGTGATCGTTTAACTGAAATGCTTCAATTTGTTTTATACTATACTTGTATATAGTTCGGGATAAACTTTACACCGGAGAAACTGGTAGGAGTCTATAGATGATTGTTTAACTGAAAAGGTTTCAATTCGTTTTACACCATCTTACAGTTTGGGATAAACTCTACATTGGAGGAAAAGTAGGATAATTGTTGGCCTGAAAATTTAATAGAAGTTGAACTCAAAGATGCCGTGCTCTCCAAACCAGTAGCACGTCTTTTTAATCTACCACTGGCTGAGTCCAAGGACTTTCTTTCAACAACATGCAAAATTATCGGTGGCAATATCAAACAAGGTGGCTCTGATCAATCTAACAAACGCAGAGAATAGAAACACATTTTTCAATCATTCATTTGATTACCTAAAGGCGTTTCTACTTCAACCAATACAATCATATCTATTTGCACGAGCTCAAATTCCTATATATCCCCTGCATTTTAAAGCTTCGGTAATTTGTTATGACAACGCTACGTCAGCACCTTTATACCCGCTTCCAATGGCCGTGATTAAAAATATTTGACTTTGAAGTTGATTGCAAAGTAGCTATAATAGTACTATGTCACCTGGTTAACCCAGTTGGTAAGGTGACAGTCTGTCGTGCGGGAGCCGCCCGGGTTCGACTCCTGGAAACTGAAGAAGAAAAGGTGTTGTCGTTGCTCTAACATCTGCAGACGATTGGACCTGCGCGTCCTCTCGGATGAGGACATGAAACCGTAGGACCTCGCTTGGAAACCTAGAACTGCGTTGTAAAACCTGTCGGATATACCGACTATCCAATAGTAGAGAAGAGTTTTGTTCCTTTTATGCGTCGCTTCTCTCTTCCAGGTGCGTGAACCCGATGAATCGTACGCATACCACCAAAACCAGCAAGCCATTTTTCTCTAATTTCTTTGTTTTTAATATGTTGGCAATATACATACGCTTGTTTTAGAACATGCTAAAATCAAACTATATGATTTCATCTCTCTTCGATAGAATCTATGATTTAAGAATTGAAGGAGAAATTGTAGATAACGGCAATAAATTAGGTGCAGTTCTGATTAAGGTATCCAGTTGGACTAAACTGATGATTTGGTTGATAATTGAAGACCTACACACCTCTTCTCACGCCTCCCTTGTCATTTTACAAGAACATAAGATTTTGCTACAATCTATTTCTTACTAAAAGACGTTTGTGGTGTACACTACACTTTTTCGCATATTTTCTTAAATTTTTGAGGTATCTGACAAGTTTATAATGTCAAAGTTATTCAAATCAACCATTGATCAATTCTTTGGCAGCCTGACATGTGCCATTCTATAAGCTCTTAAAATCGACTGAACGAAATCAAATGTTAATGGTTTCTGAAGTGCTGGGACAATCAAAGCAAAAGGCCCATTTATGGTATTTGCATGGTCAACATGTGAAAGTCTAAAGAATTCTTATCGTTCATCAGATTCAGTGCCTGGATTCCGGAAGCTTTGTCTCTGAGATTTGAAGAGCACGCTTTTGTTTGCAATTGATAGGCCGCTTTCTAACGGCCCCCTACAAACTATTCTTTGTTTCTGATATCATCTTTTGAAACGGAACGAGTTGTCATAATCCTAAACATTAATGACAAGCTTAACTAGGTAGAAAGTGCTCGATGACTTCATTGATAGCAGATTTTGTCAAAATTACCATAACACACATATCTCAAAAAGGATTTTAAAAAATCATATCACTTGGCAATTAAAAAAAACTTAAAGTTTGCTTTTTTAAGTTTTAATATTCGGTAAAATATATTTGATAGCTCTTCTTTTTGAAAATTGATATCAAATTTTGAACAGTAATTGTCTTAATTCATATTCGAAATGAATAAGCGGCATGCATAGTCACAGATGAGTTTACCTCATCGTCCTTTCTATAGTTGTGATTGCGACAAGGATCAAATTTAAATCCGACATCGTTCAATTAAGAAAGCATTTTGTGAAAATCTCAATTATGTCACAAAAAAATTGATTGCATTATTTGTTTCTGTTGATGTTGAAAATATAGTATCCGGTGTAATATAGTTGTAATTTCGGCTTTTCGGTTAATGATGGCCCGCAGTAATTACTAAGATATTAAACTTTGTTCGTCTGTATAGTACACGTAGTGGTTTTATTTCTAGGCGTTATTTCAGTGGTGTATTTCACAAGAAAGTAAATGCTTTCTTGGGGTAGTTCTGGAAGGAACTAGATTTAAAGGTGCCGAGACGGCCAGTACAATTGTTATGTATCAACAGGGAAGCTGGATCTGCATCTATATAAGGTAAACAAGACACGAGCTAAATATTAGGCAATTTAAAGAAAGTCAGTTTTAGTATCAAGTTTTATGGCTATTCTATTCGTGTATATTCTCTACAGTTAAGAAAAGATGAAACTGAAGGTAATCTTTATGACAGAAAACGAATTTCAAAACACTTTTCACACATTATAATGTGTTTTTACCTCAAAAGCATCTTATTGTATACAATAAGATGCTTTTGAGGTTAAAACACATTTCAAACTTTTGTGCATGTCTTTATAGTCGATTCTATATGTTTTACACCTAACCTTTCTATTTGAAAGAACATTCTTAATAATCAGATAAAAATAAACCAAGAAAAAAGGGAAAAGTTTGATTGATCTTTATTAATTCATCAAGAATAAAACTCGCGTGATAGTATAGAACCTATATAGATTTTTCCAACTTATTCTACAAATATTCTTTTAGGAATGGTATATAGTTGGGTTTTAGGCTACTTCGGTTCTTAATGAGGTTCTTACGTTGATAAAGGCACTAGCGATCAGTGATCAGTACTACAGGGCCACACTAGTTGGGATCAGTATTGTCGTATTTAAAATGAATACAGTTTAAACAACAATGATATACAGCAAATTAATTCTATTTTAAGAAAGCAATAGCACGCATGTCTGTAAAAGTCAAATCCTTTGAGTTCATTTACTGAATCTTACTGACTGAACCCTGTTTTTTTCATCTGTGCTTACATTTTTGAAAAATAAGAACCTATCAAAAATTTTAGGCTTTACAAGTTCTTCAATTTTAAGTTATTGCACTCTTTTTTCTGAGAACCTTTTTTTATACGAACACGAGGAAAAATGCCCAAAATTCAAGAACATAACATATAGATTCGAGTGAGGCCTTAGTTACCACTGGAACAGGGTATAATTCAATTTCGCTGATCTACAGACATCAACAGAGAACCCCATAAACCCACACAAAGGAAAGAAAAAAGATATCTGATCTCGGTGCGATTCGAACCTACGACTACAGACAGATCTACGTCGCTCTAACCAGTTGAGCTACGGGACCAGCTGGGAATTTGGTCGTGGGATTTTAAGGACAGTATAGCTCGGCCCAAGCTTAGAAATAACCATAGACTGTTGTCCCCGGGTGTTGTCCTTCAGTGGTATATGTGTAAAGACAACATCTAGATTCGAGTAAGGCGAAACTTGAATTATAACCCGTTCCAGTGGTAATTAAGGCCTCACTCGAATCTATATGTTGTATTCACACAAATGCCACTGAAGGACAACACTCTATGGTTCAAGATCGTTCTAAGAGTTCACTCAGGCTGAGGAAACGCGAAGAACTCTCATTTTGAATACTGCACAAGATTATGGAAAATTTTTCTTTCTCATGTAATGTTCATCAGTGCAACATTACCTATAGTGTTGTGCATACAAAAGTTTGTTTCAAGTCCTTTTTATTGATTACCATATTTTTTTTTTGCCTGCCATGGCAGTGCTCAATTCCATAGAACATGTTTGTGATTTTGGTTGGTTTCTATAACGACAGGAAAGTAGCAACTGTTTACCCAATGCTGACAATTAGGTCTAAAAGCCCCCCTTACACGAGCAATTTTTCCTTTAACAAATTTACTTGACAATTTTCATTACTCGAGCAAATGATTAACAAGTTTTCCTTTACAATTTTTCATTGACAAGGTTTCCTTGTTAGTGTAGATGACGAGCAAGTTTTCCCTGATAAGTTTTCAGCTCAATATAACAATCATATCTTTGCCACATTATCCTTGTTGTCCGTCTACACGAGCAAATTTCAGAGTTTTTCACAGTTTTTCCTTATCAAAGAAAATTTGTCCACTACTCTCCAACTACAGGAGCAATTTTTCCTTGTCAAGGAACATTCTTTTTTTAGGATTTCAACTTTTTTTTCCTGCCTGCCGGTTGGCTCTGCAATTTTTTTTATTTTTTCAGATTCTTCTCCCTCCCCTCCCCGACCCCATGAGATCAACTGGTCCGTCTCTAAGAAATAGATTCAGTACCAGGCAAAAAAATTAGACTTTCTTTTAAAAAGAGAAGTTTTTACGTGGGTTTTACTGTATTTCCGGACTAAAGGCGGATTTCAGGAGATGTAATGTTTACAAACAATCTTTTTCAAATCCAAACACCTTCGGGACCTTAAACAAAGAAACCTTTGTTCGAACTACCAATCAAATAACAGTCGACTCGTTAATCACATTTACTAAGAAGTTCCCCATAACAGCAACTCCAAATCGATAAAAGGATTACAATACGTTTTGCAAAGCAATAACCAGGCCGTGGATAGGCTGTATTTCTTCTGTAATTAGCTTAACTTCGTTAAACTTTCATTTTCTTCAACCTCGCCTGAACAACCAGTGGCCGTCATTTTATAAGAAAGATTAGAATTCAATACGTTCCGGATTTGGAAAAGACGAGTATTTGTATACATTTTTTGCTTCTTTAGCATACACACTCTTCTTTCCAATTCAGCTTCTGAATAATGAATTGTTTCTGCAGAACAAACTTTCTTTGAAAATATGAGATTGATATGCTGGGTAATCCTTCCAAGATATGGTTTTAAAAATTGGAAATTTTACAAACATAAGAATGTATAGCTCAATATCGTTCTTGCCTCCAGCTGTCTTGCATCATGTAATCTTTTTACGCTTTCTTTTAATTATTTTCCCTCTCGTTTTAGAAGGTTATGAACTTTTGCCTTCATCCATCTCCATAAACGTCCTGAGTTTAGCAATGATGGGAGGCGAAACACTGAACATCACGTGGGGGAATAGTAACGTCAGTGACTCAAATGGCTCCTCATTGGCTGCTCAGGTAGGGCTAGCCGTGCTGTATATATTTGGAATCACCGTTGGTACCTTGGGAAATGTTCTGGTTGTCGTTGCGGTGGCCGCCAATCGGAGTATGCGTACAGGAACCAACTATTTCATTGCAAGCCTCAGCGTCGCAGACTTGCTTGTCACAGCACTTTGTATGCCGCCATTTTTTGTGTACAATGTAGTCACGTGGCCCACGTGGCCTTTCGGTGGCGCCTCGTGTCGAATGTTGTCATACCTCGTACACACTTCAGTAATGGCGTCAGCACTAAGCTTGTTGTGTATTTCGTACGATCGTTTCGTTTCAGTTTATTTTCCTTTAAAACGACTAAGAAAGCCTACCAAGGCTGTCATGATAGTGGGCGTTATTTGGATTGTGTCTCCACTTCTTCTGCTGCCGTCTGCATTTCATCACGAGGTTTTTACAGAGAAAAGAATGGGACAAGTAGTTGTTGTATGCGCGGAATCGTGGCCCACTGAAGAACAGCTGCAATCTTATCAAGCCTTCCGCGTCTGTTGTTATTTTCTTTTTCTCGTCCAAATTTCAGTCGTATATGCCCTAGTTGGATTTCGTCTCTTTAAGCGGCAGAAACCAGGAGTACGATCAAACAAAGATAAAAGCAGATCTCTAATACAAAAAAGGAAAATTATCAAGATGTTGCTGTTGGTTATAGCTTGCTTTGCGATTAGCTGGCTGCCGTACACTATTAACAAACTGCTGACCATAAATCCACCCAGTCCAAGTTTTAAGGCACCGGATATATTTGTTTTTGTCGGTAACTTACTGGGACTGCTCAATAGTTGTGTGAACCCCATTTTGTACGCGGTACTCAACAGGAATTTTCGCATTGCATTTAAGAATGCTCTTCGCTGTAAATGTAACTCGGACACAGCGGAGAGACGCCGAATGGTGCATACAGTAAGTGTGCTGTCCAGATACGAAGGAACTCTCAAACAGTCGATTCGCAAGCGCGACAATTTAATAAAAGAACAAAATGAAAACGATTTATGTATGAGTGCAAAGGAACCGAGTTTCGAATATCTGTCGTTTGAAACCTACAGCGAGAACGCCGTAGATGTCCACCAAACCCCTGCGACGCGACAAGCTAGTCTTGGGCAAAGCGAGTTGATTTCTCCGTTGAGCAAGAAAAAAGCCGAAAATGAGTTTGAAATTGAAAACGGAGAAATTCAAATTGTGAAGGAAAGCAAAACGGCAGATGAAAAGGGTGACAAATTTAGTTCTCTCCGAGCAAGACGGAATAGGAAAGTTGCTAATGTTGATGAATCGCTTGAAGTGGAGAACGGAATTGTAAATTTAGGACTAAGTACAATAGATGAACAATCAACAGCATGAAATTTTTTTTATACATTTCACGTTACTGTTTTCGTTAAAATGAGCAACCACACATTTTTATAGACTTTCAAACATTTAACGCAAGGCTAGTCCCTCTTCAACCTTTTCTTCTTTTATCGCTCGGTCGTTTTTCTTGGCGCAAAGATTTTGTATTATAGGGAGTTCGAAATACGAGTACGGCAGCACTGACGACAACGGCAGAAAACAATGGTGAATACTGACGATAGCTGCACGCTGGAATGCACCGTGCGGGTCACCTGCACGCCGCCGTCTTGAAAATTACAACGTGAAATGCTTAGTTTAAAGTTTTCACGGCTGCAAGAACGAGTTACAGAAAATTTTATCAATCTTCATTTGCACCTCATTAAGAAAACACTATCTCTTTTTCTATTCACAAAACGTAACTATAACGATAGAGAAAGCAAACTAGCCATATGTGATCGAAAAAAGGCAAGCAAGAAGTGCGTGTTTGAAAGCCGTCGTTGTCGTTTCTTAAACTCCCTATTGATACTGGCGTGGTTGAAAACACTGTCCTTAAACGGCTTATCGCCCTGCAGGCGAGCTTCGACGTCTCCTTCTTAAAACATAGAAGCTCATAGGATTCAACCGAAAGAATGGAATCGAAGACGGAGATAGTCTTCTGTAAGCGATATCACAAGTTTTCCCAATTTTTGCAAAACTAGAAGTGTTATTGAAAAAGATCTTTTGCTTGAATGGTTTTTGCTAGTAGTCCTATAGTAGCTATGAAGATAAATATCTTAGGCCCCGTTCGCACAAGCAAATTTTTTCTTGACAAGTTTACTAGCAAAACTTTTTATTGCTCGTGCAAATGATCAATAAGTACTAGTTTTCCTTTACAATTTTTCTTTGACAAGTTTTCAGTTGTGCCAGGGGCATCATAGCCTTGTCACATTTCCTTGTCGGACTTAACAATTTGTCATCTTTTCTCAATCTACATGAGCAAAAAAAAACTTGTCATAGAAAAATTTCTTGGGTAAACGGAGCTTTAGTCTGTTGAATAAATTTCAAAAGACTGACTTTACTTTATACCTTGTCTGACTCTTCAAAGAATTAGCATAGAGCCACGGCATGTTATCTGACTCAACTGCTCATCCATCCCGGCCACCTTGACGATTTGTCCGGCTGTCTCGCCCGGTTCTTCAGCTCACGTCCAACTTCCAGTTCGTTCTTTCCTAAGATGGCGTACTAAAACGCTCGGACCAGGTAGCCGCGCCGCTCCCAATGGCCCCGGCGGAACCTGGAGTTGAGGCGTCTTAAAAAGAGGCTGGTTTTTTATTTATTTCGGGGCATCTTAATTATTCATTCATCCATTCATTTTCTTTGTCATTGGGTTTTGCACTAGCTATGTTTTACAATAAATAAAGTTAACTCAGTAAATAAGGGAAAGGAGATTCAAAGAAACACAAGAAGGTTTATATCGAATGCTAAAGGGCCCCCACCCCCCTAAGGCCAAGAGAATGAAATCAATAGAATACCGTCCGAAGGTTTTGAAAATCTAGTGCGGCTTACGTTCATTTTTCATTATTTATTATTCATTATTTTTTCAAAAACATGTTATATAAGTGTGGCAAACAGCGCTTTCATTGATAAGAATGAGTTGTGGAACCAATATATAGCTTTGATATAGCAAAATATTCCCTGAAACTAGCAATGATGACAAGATTGATTAAAACAGAGTGATTTATTTACGATGCAACTGGCAAGAAGAGAACTCATTGTTTGAGGGCCCTTTGGCACACTTGTCGGGAAATATTCCTCTTCTTTCCCCAAAATATGAACCAAAATCGTTACATTCTAACAACGGTAGGACTTATTATTGGCTGCCTAGCGCCTATCTGCACATTCGTCATACTGAGGGTATGAATTTGTATCTTCGTCAACCTCAGCGTCTTCTGGAATATCCCGACCACAGTAGATGCAGCATGGTGCATAATCGCATGCATAAAACAGCTTCTCAATATGATCCTCACAGTCGTGATCCTTGATGAATATCTTTGTACCATGCGGCAGAACCATGTCATCTGAAAATTGAAAAGTAAAAGCAATGGAACATATCTTATTATGCATAAAACATTATGCAACCAAATTATTGAATGCTATTTCCTTTTTACCAAAGGGATGCTTACTTTTTAGTCTACTTACCAACAAGAACACCACAGGTATAGTCAACATCATCCAGGAAAGAAACGAGATGATTCTTCTGCTGTTTCGTCAGCTTCTTCGCAGCAAATACCAGTCTCCATTTGTCACATTCGCTGCACTGTACCATAAGATCAGCGTTCCTTGCATGCTGAACAGACCAGCATGCTGACCATCATCACATTTCGATATGCCGCCACTGACTGAGAACTGTCAACACCGTGTCTGTATTCCAGACGCGAGATATTTCTGACCAAATTTACGAAATTACATTACAAATGTATGAAAATATATATTAAACAGCATGTGTGACATTTTAAAGAAACAAATGTAAATTTTTACTTTTTGGGGGATTGACTTCGAGAATTCGGAGGCGTACGACTTTGAAAGCGCTGTACTGGGCGTGAAACTCGATTTTAAATGTTCATTCTATAGTTTTGATTATCGCAATTTTATCCAATTATTTATATCTAATCTCTCAAATAAACATTTATAAAAGCCAAAACATAGAAAACTAAAGCACTTACCGGCAAACTAGATGTGCAGTGAAGGTCAAGATGCCATGTTCAATCGCATGTGCCGTTCTTTCGTCACGCAAGGTATTTTGGGAATGAAAGCCGAAAGGGCCTGGAACGACTCGACCGATTCCCACTCTTGTACACGGACTCGCGCACGCAAATGCACCGGGAATGAACAGAAAATCGGCGATTCCAGGGTTTGTATCGTAAATAAATAGCACAACTGTCTTTATTTCACATTTCTATGGCTTTTATGTTGCATTCCAGCTTCATCATTTTTATTTCAAGCAAGAAAAGGCCAAAAAATGAAAATTTCCTCAAACAATGAAAATTTTCGTGCGGCAGTGAAAACCGATGCGGGCGGCGGACGGTATTCTAACGATTTCATTCTCTTGACCTAAAGCTAAATCCTTTCTCGAGCAAAAGTGGCTCATAGGGCCGGCGCTTATCTCCGGTTTCTGTAGTGCTAAGCAGATGAGAGTCTTCGACTCCCCGTGGACAGGACACTAATCTATCGCAGGTTAGCAACCAGCAGAACTGGTACTCACTTATACAGCTGAGTCGACTGGAACAAGTTAGGTAAAGTGTTTTGCTCATAGACTACGAGCAGTTTCTATTTTTCCTCTTTAGTTCGTCGAAACCGGTGAATTAAGATAGTGGACGCGAGAGAACTGGGACTAGGACAAAAAAATAATGAGGAAGTGGGAAGGGCAGGGGGAGAAAGAGAAAAATGGGGACTACATACAAGCTATTGAAAAAAACGATGCCGCCCACTTGCCACGGCTCGTTGGTCAATCAAATTAAAATTACTGTTATTCAATCAAATTTAAAACCTTGAACGGTTGTCATAAGTCTTCGTTGGTAGAAACGAAAAACATCGCAGCATTAAAAAAAAAATGAGTGCCGAAAACTGTATTGTCTCTCCTAATACATGATGAAGTTCTAAGAGAGAGTTCAGCCAATGACTTCTACCGCTTCTTCAAATTTTAATGTTAAATTCGGTGAAATGGAAGGTAGATTATCGACAGAAAATGTGTTTGCAGAACCGAATCTTAACAAAACATTGTTATCAAAACCTTCTTTTAGGTCTTCGGCAGTTAAAATTTCCGTTCTGGGGCATACTTATTAACCTAAACATTCGCTACTACACGTATACGTTACGAGAAAGGCGACATTTCAGAACGTGTTTGTACATGTGCTTCTTGCATGTGTTATAAAAAGTCGTAAAGTAGCAGCTATCATTATTATCAGAATGTTCGCAAAAATCCTTGTGTGCACCCAGACCGTTTCAATGTAAAAGTCGCCGCATTCTTTGCCCAGAACCAAAAGGAATGTCCAAGGCAAAAAAGTCCATTATTTTAGGCAAAACAGAACCCAAAGAGTTGTTTTACAGCACAGAGGACGGAAAGTACGTTAAAGCAACAGATATTATCGTTGCGATGTTGGGAAGATCAAGTTGTCCGCAAATTTCTTTGCCTACGCCAGATGATGAGCTAATTTAACGAGTTATGAGATACTTTTGCGAGAAGAAGTTGGATAGGGCAGCTGGTACACTATTTAAGCACACAACTTTAAGGCCTGCACCTGAAATTGCACTCTCTAAACATAATGCATTGCTAAAGATCAAGCTTGAAATTGTATAAATCGTGGGAGAAAGTGTATTTCAAAAACACAGCACAGCGGAGGAGTTATCTCTCTTATACTAAACAAGGTTGTTGGCATCTATATTACTCTAAAAATACAAAAACTTTAACAAAATCTAAAACAACAGATGATAAATAATTGCTGGCCAGGTATTCTGCAGTTGCTCCCGCAAGTACAACTCCAAATTTCCCTTTGTGATGCAGTACGACTGCTGATGCATTAAAATTTTGTCCGCCATCAGCGGCGAAACAATTACAACTGTCGACATGCAGTTTTGTTGGTTTTTCTCTGAAACAAACGCCTGATAGATCACATTCTAATCCCATAGGAATAACGGAAAATAAATCTAGTCCGCCAAAAAAAATTTCCACCTCCTTTTTCTGTTCTAGCTTTAAAACAACATTCGCCGTAACAAGTACTGGTCTCGGACGTTACTCAGTTTGAAAGCACCCTGACCAATCAGGTTGCTCCGTTGCCTAGCGAACGGGCAGATTTTTTTTTCAATAGCTTGTCTATAGTCCCTATTTTTCTCTCTTTCTCTCTCTCCCTCCACCTCCCCCCTTCCTCGTTACTTTTTTGTCTTAGTCCCAGTTCTCTCGCGTCCGCCATCTTGATTCACTGCAATCTCGTTCCCAGAGCCCGCGTTCTTTATGGCCAAACGTTTCTTGGCGCTGGCCGTAAGGAACGCGGGCTCTGGGAACGAGATTAAATTCACCGGTTTCGACGAACTAAAGAGGATAAATAGGGACTGCTCGTAGTCCACTTGCTCAAGGACACAACACATTGGTGTCTGACTGGGGCTCGAACTCGCGACCCTAGGATTACGAGTCGAACACGCTAACCGCTCGGCCACTGCGCCGCCGAATTTAATTTATAGCGAATGAGCTACCATGGCTAAAAAGAACGGCTAATCATAAATACTTTTATAAAAAGAGAAGAAAGGAGAAAACGAAAAGATGAAACAAGAACAGACAAACAACAAGGTTGTCGGCAAGATTTACCCACGAAAACAAGAAAAATTCCTTGAGCTTCTTGCTAAATGACGAAATGCGCTCACAATCTTTGATGTTATTGCTTAGCGAATTAAACATATTTGGTCTTTGAAGGCGAATCGAAAATTGTCTGAGGTTAATTTTACAAGGAAATGTGTATAGAGTCAATTGTTCAATCCGTGACCAAGTTCTTCTCTTTTCTAGCTGTTAACTTTAGTAAACCTAATGTTCTCGGTTTTAGACAAGGCGAAGAGACACTTGATTCAAAGTTTGTAAACATGATCAAAAGTGTGGGCTAGCGGGTTTCTCGCATCAGAAAAAGCACAATTTTACCGTTAGCGTTGGTTGATAACCAAAACATTGATTATTTAAGATTTAGAAGATATTTTCCGGGTTTCCATACTCTGTTGGAAACGCGCGGAATTGTTGGGAGAACACCAGCAAGAAATGGTTTGGATCACGAGCTGAAAGCGAATAATTCAAAATATTTTCGAGTGTTTCCCATCAATTCCACGTGTTTCCAACAGAGTTTAATTTGACGATTAATGTCTCATTGTTGTATGCCGAAGTGGACTGATAAAGATATAAGTATAGGTAATCGCATGGGGCCGAGTAAAATTAAGGATTAATTTCACGAGTGTTTTCTCATTTTTCCAAAATTTCTCAAGTCGTTTCGCGACGAGGGCAATTTGAAAAAAATTGAAAACACAAGTGATATTAATCCTAAATTTTACGAGGAACCAGGCGATTACATGTTTATGACTTCGAGGGAAAAATTCTTCATTATCCGTGGGATCCCACGAGAAAGTGTTGCATAACTTAAGTTTCTTCAAAAACCAAAAACATTCGGAAATCTTCGGAGGGGTTTGAAATTGTTTCTAAGGCATTTTTATGATCTTTAAAAAATTTCGGAAAACCCTCGGAGGTGTTTGGAAACGTTCGTAAATTTTCGAAAATCTTCGGAAAATGTTCTAAAGCATTTTTGAGACTTTTTAAACTTTTCTGAAATTTTACCAGCGAGCAATCAGCGCTAAGTAATTTTGCCCTGAATTAAGAAAAAATGCCCCCGCTGTTACCCAATCGGCTTGAAGTAATTTTGCCCTCTATGATATAAAACATAGAAATCATCTAAGTAGAATACCGGCAATTTATGAAAATTATGTAAAAAAGGTTCAGAGCTTTCTTGGACGTTTCTAAAGTCTATACCAATATTACAAGTCTCAGGAGTAGAACTAAATACAGGCAATGCTTCTTCAAGTCATAAACATTAGAGAGGAGGTAAACAGAGTACAGCAAACGTTTACATGGAATAGAAATTCTGACTGACATTGGGTGAAAAAATGTCCCAATCCTTTTAGACTCTGAAGTGGCATTGAATTTGAAAGTATAGTCAACAAGAAAATAATTTGACAATCAGTGTGTCACTTGTTATGTGCTGCAGTGGACTGATAAAGACATAAAACATAGAAACATCACGCGATTCCTCTGCAATGGTAAACTCTATCAGCAGTCGGGTGCAGCAATGGGCTCTCCAGTGACTCACTTAGAGGCAAGTCTATACATGGAATGGCTCGAGTAGGGGGTCTTTCGGCCGTATAACATTTGCCCACTGAGTACGGCTTTGCAATTGCTATGTGGCCGATACTTTAATACTTTATTGTCTCTTCGACTTGCCACTTAGATTTTTTTTTCTCCCTGAGGCATTACGTCACGTGTGCAACAGCTTCACGCAATAAGTGATAAAAAAGGCCACCCGTGCATCATTGTAATTGATTAACATGAAATACGGTTAATACTCTCAGGTGCCAGATAACCGGGGGGTCAAAATAAGCGGGGGGTTGAGAAGTTTCTTAAACGTTTAATAAACCGTGGGACAAGAAACTTCTAAAAAAGTTAAAACAACACAACAAAGGACAGCAAAGATATGGATACATTTGTTGAATTCTAAACTCTAGATTCTTGTTGCCCAAGCTGTAATCCATACAAAAACAGGGAAAGACAAACACCAAACATGACACTGATCATGAAAATTTTTATCTTGAAATTTTGACCACTTAATGATCGTATCAGAACTAGAAAAATTAATAGACGGGGGGTCCTATGTAATAAGTCTCGGGGATGGAGAAAAAATCGAAAACTAGTAAGCATCCCGCAACGTTTTTTTGGCACCTGAGATCAGGTCATAAGCAGTGGAATTGAGGCCATCAGCATAATAGACCCTTTTCCAGTTCCAGGTACTGCTAACAAAAATAGACTGTCGGCGCACGTTCTCAGGGTTAGCCTCGACCTGAAGTAAAATTTTTACGAATTCCAGCGTGGAGGAACGGGATATTAAAATAAAACAATACACCAAGTTGTGAATAACACCTTTTCTCCCTAGAATTTGTGAATATTTTACTTCAGTTCGAGGCTTACCCTGATTACGTACACCGACAGTCTATTTTTATCAGCGGTACCTTGAACTGGAAAAGGGTCTATTCTCCTTTCAAACTGGCCCCCTGAGACGCATATTTCCCTTGGGCAACGTTGGCTTCGCTCACTTATTCCTGTTTTTAACATTTTTTTAACTCGCTGCTTACTCAATGGGGACAATCTGAAGCTATCAGTTCAAAGTCCACCCGGCCTTTAAATCAGAATTCCACCGGAGCTACGAAAACAAAATTGTTTATTACAAATTGCTGTTTCCTAGAAAGAGAGAAAACATTTTCCTGCTGAAATCTTGTTTTTCTAAAAACGAACTACACTGGTAAGTATTTTCTATTGTATTTAATTTTAGTATCAAAACTTACATTTAGCATTTCCTAAAAAAGAATTCTATGACATGTATTACACTCTTTGCCACCAGAATTACCAGAGTTATAATGTAGTACCGCATTATTGCTAATCTTCATACAATTTATATACATATTGGGGGAGAGCTATACACTGACCGTTTTGTTGTTTGCCTTGCGGATTTAGCTCTTTGCAATAAACCTATAACCTTATCCTGTTTTCCACTCAATCTTGAAACAAAAATACAAAAATGTTTTAAATTTGTTTTGCATGTTAAAGAAAAGCAAAAAATAAATACGACTTGCAATGCAGAATTCTTCACCTTGAAATAAGAACTTACTAAAATATTGCTCAAATATATTTAAGTACAACCAATTGTAGCTCCTTTCAAAGTTGATTTTCAGGCATTTCTGATTATAAAACATAAGCAGTTGTAATACATCGTCTATAATGCCCATATAGTGACGCAGGATTGCGCCAGGCCCGATTGCTACTCGCTCTACTTTTTTCTTATATCCTGGGAACAAAACCGCCTACTGCTAAGATTTGCTGCTAGATCAACATTTCAACAAGCTTAGAATTAGAGACATTCAAGGGCTTTTTTACTTTCTTCGTAGAAGTTGAGCCATAAAAACTTTTTAACAAACTATAAATAAATAAAAAATATAAAAAAAATACATTTTAAAAAACTATTGTATAAAGATAATTAAAGGGAGTCACTATCAAAGAATCTTACTAATTTTTGTAATTGGAAAAAATAATTTATAAAAAGCCAAGTTTCTCCTAACACTTAACTGATTTAGTTGATAAACCTATAAAATCTTATTGCGATAAGCGAATTTGCAGCGCATACCGAAAGTAATGCGCGTTTCATCAAGTTATTTAAGGCGCATTTCAGATCTCGTGCTACGGTTGTCCTAAGCTACCAGCGTTTGAAACCAACCCGCTCCATAGTCGGGTAGCACGACAATCTGAACCGTGCTAGTTACAAGACTTAAGCTCGAGCTAATCAAGGTTTGTTTCAGACGCCATGCTTAACTGAGTCGAGCTAGTTTAACACGACTTTAGCACATTTGAGGCGGGCCTAAGCTATGTTATGTGTTACAAAGTGTCCAAGAGATGTTTGGTAGGCACCGACGAATGTAGAGCTCCTGTCTTGAATAGTTTATCCTCGTATTCTGGACTATCGCCTTCCGGCGTACATAATATTCTCTGTAGTTGTGATGGGGCCCTCGTACAGTGCACTCTCGTGCTAAATTGGAAAAAAAAAATTGAGATTATTATTGAAGAAATTATTCTGTCCAGATCTTGTTAAAAATAGCATTGAGTATTGACTTACTATCTTTTTTTTCGACTTGAGAAGGTCATTTTGAAATCGCTGGTACTCTCTGCGGTCCTGGACACAAACAAGATACCATGAGAGTTAACAACATATTAGGGTAAAAAGGTAAAAAGAGGCATTTTTTCAAACCACTAACGTACAGGAAAACAACACCAGTTACAAAATATGTATATTTGATAGAATATTTGGAGAATTGAAGATTGCCGGTAGAAGACCAGCGCCAATACGGAAAAAATCTTTTTTAGGTAAATCAAACCTAGATAAGGCTATTGCCTCCTTTGCCATTTGATTAAACTATACTCAAGCTTCGCTCTGACAGAAGCCCTTACAATGCTAACGGTTTATTCTTTTAAAGGCGAAAACAAAACTCCTCGGCGATATTGGCAACTCTTAGACTAACAAAGCTTACACCGATTCCTTGACGTTATTCTTTCAGTGCTTACCATAACAAGTTACTGACTTTTATACAGGTGAACTGTGATTTTGTGTTCGTCTAAAAAAACTTAATTCTTGTTTTACGAATGTTTGAAAGAGAAAATGAATTTAAAATGCCTATGAAACAAAAAATTTTCTTACCTCAGAGAATAGACCTTCCTAAATGAGGAATAGGATTAAAATATTTTGCCAAAATCTTTTATGCTTCTTTAGATATTAAAATTTAATGTTTTCAACTGATGACGTCACTAGTAGTGCCGGAAAATTTGCATTTTTAACAATCTGCTGCCAATCTAGAACCTTTGGATGAATTTAAGCCAAACTCGGACCAATAATCTATCTACCTCAGATTCATGGTCAGCCCAAGTTTAGCTTAAATTGATCCAAAGGTTATAGATTGGCAGCAGATTTTAAAAAAACATAAATTTGCTTGAGGCACTAGTGACATCATCAGTTGAAAGCACTAAATTTTAATATCTAGAGAACCATAAAATATTTTTGCAAAATATTTTAACGCTATTGCTTACTTAGCAAAGTCTATCCACTGAGGTAAAAAAAATTCGTTTCATAAGCACCTTAAACGACCTTAAAAAATTTAATTTTCTTACCACTATTGTAAT
Source organism: Hydrozoanthus sils (assembly GCA_027575215.2). Classification (NCBI taxonomy): domain Eukaryota; kingdom Metazoa; phylum Cnidaria; class Anthozoa; order Zoantharia; family Hydrozoanthidae; genus Hydrozoanthus; species Hydrozoanthus sils. The sequence goes on along the minus strand of JAOBRD021146724.1, from coordinate 4,826 downwards.
CATCAGCTTCCACAACATTAGAAGAAGCAAGCCAAGGAGTAGAATTCCACCAATGACTCCGACAACGTACCACTCCCACTTTGGTTCTTCTGCACATTCTGAGAGAAGATGTAAAACGAAAATAAGGTAAACGAAGAGCACAAGAAACTTAACAGCGTAATCTAAATTATTTGTCGAGCCTAAGTGGCTCATAGGGCCGGCGCTTATCTCCGGTTTCCGTAGTGTTAAGCGGATGAGAGTCTTTAACTCCCCCTGGACAGAATACTAATCTATCGCAGGTTAGCTTCCAGCAGAACTTGTATTCACTTATACAGCTGAGTTGACTGGAACAAGAAGGATAAAGTGTCTTACTCAAGAACACAACACAGTGGTCTGACCGGGGCTTGAACTTGTGACCCTAAGATTACGAGTCGAACATGATAACTGCTCGGCCACTGACAACCCTAAACTTCTGTCAACTTGGATGGCATGAAAGTGTTAGCACATGTACATAATCTCCATACACAAGTTGCTGATGATGCAGACTCTAGTTCCTCGTTAGAGAAAGGCCTACGATCCGAAACGTCAGTATTTCCTTTTTCTCCACGTTTGAAAATTTAAAATCAGTTTACGAAACTGTCTTTACAGAAACACCAACACAATATCTCGACTTACTCTACAAACAAAATCAATTGCACTTTATAGCTCGGGTTAAAGGTTAAAACTGAGTAGGAGTTCCTTAACTAAGTGCATTTAAGGGTTCCTAAACTAAGTGGATTTGAGGATTCCTAAACTGTTTGCATTTGAGGGTTCCAAAACTGAGCGCATTTGAGGATTCCTAAACTGATTCCATTTGAGGGTTCCAAAACTGAGCGTATCTGATGATTCCAAAACTGAGTGCATTTGAGGATTCCTAAACTGATTGCATTTGAGGATTCCTACACTGAGTGCATCTGAGGGTTCCTAAACTGAGCGCATTTGACAGTTCCTAAACTGCGTTGATCCTAGGGTTCCTACACTGGGTGCATCTGAGGGTTCCTAATCTAGATCTGAGTGCATCTGAGGGTCCCTAAACTGTGCGCAACTGAGAGTTCCTAAACTGAGTGCATTTAAGGGTTCCTAATCTGAGTGTACTGAGAGTTCCTAATAATCTGAGTGCATCTGAGAGTTCCTAATCTGAGTGCATCCAAGGGTTCCTAAACCGAGAGCATCTGAGAGTTTCTAATCCGAGTGCATCCGAGGGTTCCTAAACTGAGAGCATCTGAGAGTTCCTAATCTGAGTGCATCCGAGGGTTCCCAAACCGAGTGCACCTGAGAGTTTCAATCTGAGTGCAATCGAGGGTTCCCAAACTGAGTGCATCTGAGAGTTCTTAATCCGAGTGCATCCGAGGGTTCCTAAACTGAGAGCATCTGAGAGTTCCTAATCTGAGTGCATCCGAGGGTTCCCAAACCGAGTGCACCTGAGAGTTCCTAATCTGAGTGCAATCGAGGGTTCCCAAACTGAGTACATTTGAAAATTCCTAAACTTGACAACCGGTTCATATTTTATGATTGATCTGGATCACTGTGAAAGCGATTGTTCTTGTTCGTCGAGATTCGAATGCACTAAATTTTTAAATCAATTTTTAGAATTTTAACGGAATCCACGACACCCGGACCATATCACGTGAAAAGTGCTCTAGATCTTACCACTGACCAACCAAGGCAACTACAGTAGCAGGGAGGAACAAACCAACCCAAGACAAGCCAGGCAAATTAATCCTAACCCCCAAACTTGCCAAAACTCCTCTCGGAAACGTGGATTACTCTGAAGATCATTACAACCTGACTTACTTTCTTGAACGATTAGTCTGTATTTCTTGCTGCCTTCCACCCTCTTGTACGTGTACAGGTAAATGCAGTCATTTGCTCGATGGTCGCAACGACCAGCACTATCCGCTGAAAATTAATCGTCCAAGCGTTGTATTTTAATATATAGATAGATAATACCAACGGGAACGATACAAAGCTGTTTTCACATGTACATGTAACGTGATGTTTGTGATCATTCCCCGAGGGGTGGTGGGTAATTAACAATTATCCCCCTCAGTGTCGGTGCCAAGCGATAGACATTTACCTTGCCGCCTACCAGGTGAATAGCACTTTTTAAAATAGTTTATTTCAAAAAAACTCAAAACAATTCAAGAATTGAGGTGAGAAACTTCTTGGTATAATGTCTGCCATCTTGTTTTCTTGCCGACACGTAAAATTTCTTGAGGCACTTGTTCAGTTCAGCTGGAGTCATTCCTCGATAGCTGTTACGACTGAATTCTTTTTATTCAAACCATGCTGCAAAATGTATTTTCTTTGGCTAAAATATTCAATTATCTTCGTGTTTACATGGCCATGAATGAATAGAAAAGTTTGTAAACAAACTTTAAATGTCGATAGCCGGCTGGTAAACAATTCCAAAAAGCTCTGCTCTTGATATTGAGCGAAGAAAAATTACCATTTAACACTGAAACACCAAATTTTGTCACTTTCTTAGTGTTTGTGGGGTTCCTTTTTCGTTTATTTTAAGTTTTTTTTCTTCCGAAACTGAAGCGAAACGGGAAGCCATTTTTTCACGGATGAGTGTTTGATGAACCAGTCAGAGCGTGCGATCCACGAAAAGTGCTATTCACCTGCTAGTTTAATACTAAAAGTGGATATACTCTCAATGGCGAAGCGTTGTGTGTTTTTGTTATACAAGCAACGCCTTGCGTCGTATTTTGTTATACACATTAAACTTTATATACATTTAAATGCTTTGATTCAATTACTGTTATTTTCTTAGAATATAAAGCCAGTTTAAATTTAGTGCTGATCAAACTTATGTCTTCTTCTTGTAAAGTCTTTGTTGGCTCAAGGAAACAGCAAAAGGGTGCTTTCGAATTCTTTCAGCCAACGATGTTTTGAACAAAGACTTTTGCGCTGTGGTGAAAAATTTTTGCATTTATCGATGGAGAGCGGTGCTCGACTAGTTGAATGTTATAACGTGCCGAATAGCATTGTGCACTATTACTGAAACTTTAAAACACTTACTTATGTCTTTTGAGATGTCTGTTACTTCCGTAACATTTGTAATCAATGCCTCGCATCGATTTAGTTTCTTGCAATCTTCTAGAGATCTCTTTTGAAAGCCGGCGGTACAAGCAATACAGTCTTTGTTCCGACTGCAGATTCCTCCTTCGCAAGTCTGTAAAAAGATAAGGCAAAACTAAGAACAGGGTTACGTTTGCACTGTGAATTTTCAGAAACTGCCTTTCCTACGGTCATTCGCAACTGCTGTTGTTAATGTTGTGGCTGTTGCTGTAGCTATTGTTGCTACTGCACTTGCTTCCGCTTCTGCTACTGCAACTGCTGTTGACATTGCTGTTACTGCTGTCATTCGGCTACTTGCACTGCTGTTATTTCTGCCATTGTTGTTGCTACTGATATTAAATTACAATTGCTCCTGCCTCTGCTACTGCAACTGCAACTACTGTTGATATTACTGTTACTACTGTTATTGCTACTTCCAATGCTATTATTGCTGTTGCTACTGATTTTGCAATTGCCTCTGCTTCCGTTATTTCAACTGAATGAAATTGCTATTTTATAAGTAATGCCACTTTTATAGCTATATTTGTTGATATTGCTGAAGCTAATGATGTCATAATTGCTAATGCTGTAACAATTGCTTCTGCTTCTGCTATTGCAACTGCAAATGCTGTTGATGCTACTGTTTTAATGTTGCAATTTCCACTGCCGTTTCTCTTACTTTTACTGTTGCTAAAGCTTTTACTAAAGTTGCCATTACTATTACTGTTGCTCTCATATATAATGAGACCATGTGTTTTTTGCCTTGGTTTTGTTTGTTTCGAAACTCTTTATTGCAGAGTTGGTAGGGAGAAATAAAAAAATCAAAACATCGCGTCGACAGACATACCGGGCATTCTTCGCAAAATGTTCCAAGGTGTTTATCGTCGCACTTGCATTTCCCACAGTCGCATGTACCATGACCAGAGCAAACCTCCTGCAGTCAGATTGATTAATTCAAGGTTAGTTTTGTTTTTAAATTAAGTGCAAGAAATCCTCCTTCGACAGGATAGAGTACAGTAGAGGGTAGACTACATTATAGGGTAGATTACATTAAAGGGTAGATTACATTAAAAGGTAAATTACAGTAGATGAGAGATTATATTAAAGGGTAGATTGCAGTTGAAGGTAGAATACAAAAGAGGGTAGATTAATTACAGTCTTGGGCAGATTGCAGTAGAGGGTAGATTACAGTAGAGGGTAAATTTCAGTAGATGGCAGATTACCGTAGAGGGTAAATTACCGTAGATGGTAGAATACAATAGAGGGTAGTTTACAGTATAGGGTAGTTTATATTACAAGGTAATTTACAGTAGAGAGTAGTTTACAAAGGAGGGAAGATTACAGTAGAGGGTAGTTTACAGTAGAGGGTAGTCTACAGTGGAGGGTAGATTACATAAGATAGTAGATTCTAGTAGAGGGTAGATTACAGTAGATGGTAGATTACAGTAGAGGGTAGATTCTAGTAGAGGGTAGGTTACAGTAGATGGTAGATTCTAATAGAGGGTAGATTCTAGTACAGGGTAGATTTTAGTAGAGGGTAGGTTACAGTAGATGGTAGATTCTAGTAGAGCGTAGGTTACAGTAGATGGTAGATTCTAGTAGAGGGTAGGTTACAGTAGATGGTAGATTCTAGTAGACGGTAGATTCTAGTAGAGGGTAGGTTACAGTAGATGGTAGATTCTAGTAGAGGGTAGGTTACAGTAGATGGTAGATTCTAGTAGAGGGTAGATTCTAGTAGAGGGTAG
>JAOBRD021146618.1:0-10863 GCA_027575215.2 Hydrozoanthus sils | reverse complement strand
AATACTAACTTGGAATATAGAATACCAATACTGATTGGGATCGTAGAATAGCATTACTGATTGACAATGTAGAATACCAATACTGATTTGGAGTAAAATACAACTCCTGATTGGGACTGTAGAATACCAATACTGATTGGAGCTATAGAATACCACTACTGGCTGGGGAATGTAAAATACCAGTGCTGATTTTGAGTAGAATACCAATACCGATTGGGAGTGTAGAATACCACTACAGATCGGGAATGCAGAACACCACTATTGATTGGAAATGTAGAACACCAATACCGATTTGGAATGTAGAAGACCAATACTGATTGGGACTGTAAAACACCACTACGGATTGATAATGTAGAAAACCAATACTGATTTGGAGTGAAATACTACTACTGATTAGGACTGTAGAATACCACTACTGGCTGGGAATGTCGAATACCAATACTAATTTTTGGGGGCATTCTGATCTGGAAACCATTCCGTCGAGCATCCTTCACTTTTCACCCCGAAGTACCCCTCCTGAGTTCAAAACTAGCTACTCATGATCAGTTGCTAATACTATCTCAGTCTACTTTTCTAATACGTCAAGTTACAGAGTATTGCCACAACTCTGTTTGGAGTTGTTGAGGGCAACAAGAATAGTAAGGAGGGCTTGTGCAGTGATTCCGCTATGGATGCCCTTAAGTGGCCAATCGTTAAGTAGCGTAATAGGTATATTTAAAGTGCAGTAAAAATGTAAAAACGGTAGAAATGGACGATTGCACCAGCATGATTTTTACATTCGATTGGAGCATAAAAACACAGTTTTATAAAACGAGCAATGCCTGCTGCCACGTTATAATTAGATAATTTTACCACTTTTGGAATTAAAGATTCATATATTTTAGTGAATATGGTGTATTTTCTACGTACAGAAAGTAATGAAACTCAGGTATTATATATTGTCGGCGTGTTTTTCTATACGGTGCTAATAGTAGTCTAGAGTTTCATATTTTAAACAAGCACCCCTCTCTAATAAGCCCTCCCCCCATCCCAACATAAAGATAATGAACTTAGAACATAAGGTGTCTTTTATCGAAAACGCATTTTCTCAACAGTTTCATTTAGTTTATCAGTTACAGCTTTTGAATAGTGATGACATTTCAACCAAAGTCGTATTTATGGTTTCAGAGAACATGATGCAGCTTCACAGACTGAACACAGAAGCAGTCAGAGCGTAGCGAAGATTATAACAAAAAAGGCAAAACGAAACAAAACTAAAATGTTGGAATAAAACAGATGATGGAAAAAAGCGAAAGAAGTTAGATAGTTAACGAGAACTAACTCCTTTTCATGTAAGCCATAAAGTGATAGATTTTTTTTGTTAAAAGTGTTTGATTTACGGATTTTTGAGAATTTTTTTTTCAATTATAGCGGAGTTAGTTGAGTCTTTCGGGAGTGTAGCGCGGCTACAGTCATTGAAGTTTTTTGCATACTGAAAATGTGCTCGGAAGACTGATGGCAGTCAGATATTCTTATGCCAGTGGCGGATAAATTTTAAAGTTTGTTGTCGGTGTATATATGTTGTTTTCTATTACTAAACACAGGCCCGTCAGTGTTTTACCCTAAAAGGTTGCAAAAATTGACATTTTAGCGATGTTATATTTCTAAGTTTGAATGTAGGAAAAACAGGTTTTACAGGCGTTTCCATTGCAAATTCGTAGGCTGAAGGTTGTAGAACAGTAAACACCCGCATAAAAAAGCAAAAATAATGTACCCTGAAAATTCCTATAACTGCAGTAAATGACAATCTGTGCCACGGCCCTTGAAATTTTTAAAAATAAACAGTAACTCATGCCATCCAGCCTTTTATGTAAGAACAATTTTTACTAGTATAGCTAGTATGTTTATCGTACATTTTAACCAGTTCTAAATTCACTTGTTCTTTTATGCGGGTGATTGAGTGATTGTAATGATTATTTTAAGTCGATCTATTGTCTTGAACTATAAATGTACCGACCATTAACTCAGTTTTGCTTTGCGAGCTTGCCTTCAAATTATCGCACTAAAATTATCACTTTGTGCGCAAGCCACGGTCTTGAAAAAACTTCACTCTTTTCGGTTTACAACATCAACTCATTCGAAATGTTTCATAATCACATATCACATATGAGTACGGAGATATTCAAATAATGGTGAAACGGAAATGCTTCAAAGAAAACCTGTCCATGCTGAGGAAGGACAAGGGAACGGTTGTTCGTGAGGCTCAAGTATGAAGTAACTAAAACAATAAGTTGATGATCATTGTAGTCCACCACCGGTTTCGTTTCGGAATATTGATAGCGCTAGCCTGCATTAGCTGTCTCTCCTGCATGAAGTGTTGCGACTATCCAACGCTTCAGAAGAGCCGTCTTGCAGGCTAGGGCCGGATAATGATTGAAGAAAATCCTTATTGTTGTAATACGAACAGTCTTGCAATTGCCATGCCGCGGAGCGGAAGGAAAAAATTTAGCCCTACTTGACACTACAAATTTAGAAGTCTGCTTATCATAGCTGGACTGTTTAACACGACATTGCTTGATATCAAAGTACATGTCTTCAAATTGATACTTGCGAAGTTACATTAAAGCAAATCCCGATTTAATAACATTCGTGAAAGGGAAGGAGAAACTACTCTCCATTTGACTTTCCGTATAAGATAGATTTTGGTAAGAGAAAAACAAAATATCTCGCTCCCGAAGTTTGCGACAGTTACCTGGTAAAAACAGCCAGTTAATTTTAATAGCTCTCTAGGTTATATATTATGATTAAATACGTGAAACGGTAAAACAGTACTTAAACAGGACGCGTTATTGATTCGTACTATGCGATTTTAATACTTTTTGTCAAATCTCTATAGCGCACTAGAGTACCTCCGTAATACAATATCAGAATATCATGTTATAGACGACATATAAGGGGCGCACCATCAGAACTCCTGGGAGGGGGGAGGGTAGATTTTTTGTGCAGGATTCTTTTTTTAGTAGCTTTGGGCCTGCAAGATTTCTTCTGAGCCAATGCTGGGCTTGCACGATTTTTTTTATTCCCCTATTCTTAATTTACTCTAAATATATTAAATTACTAGGGACGCACCAATATATTGTGAAAAGAGTTTTAATCCTTTTAGGAGTTTATTTCTCAATTTTATTTTCTTGCATTGCATACTATGTATTATGCGTGAATTGTTCGTGTTCAAGTATTGCAATCAAAGAAAGTTTAAAATAAAACATTGATTTACCATTTACTCTCTCTAGCCAGGGGGTACTGGGTGTGCGATGTTATTGCTAGTTGTTTTGCCAAAGAAATTAGAGGGCACACCGCTTAGTGAAAAAACAAAAACCTTCAGCTTGTATCGCCAAGTTCAAGGACTAAAAACTTGGTTTTGCAGTTATTTCTAATCGCATTATTTCCGACTAGTTCGTTATCACAGAAATCAAGATAATAAACATCTTTTCATCATATTTATTATTTATTTCATTCATGACTTAATCAGTTAATGACATCATTCTTACACAATTTATTCCCCTTATACGACAATGAAACTCCCCAAAAAGGTGCAATTTTATCCCGCTATATAGCCTTAACAACTAACACTACTTCTTACAATGAAAATGGCGACGAGCACTTGGTTACCTCATTTCCAGGCCTTTTTCCAGCAAATCGGATGGAAAAGCCCGAAGATACAATCGGAGAACTGGGTCATATCTAGAAACTACATGGAACTGATTTACTGCTGGGAAGTTTCATCTTTCATTTAAATTTATGTTTAAAGTTTTTTCTCTTCCGTTCCGTCGTTTTCTCATCAGTCAAGGAGTAACAAGGCTGACCTGCGTAAAAAAATAGGAAAACTCAGTTCTGCTTGAGAAAACGCAATGAAGCTAGTTAGGAGTAGAAAATTACGTTAAAGTAGAAAACGCAGCTTATTCTAACACTAATCGTGACGGGCCAGTTTTGAAGCCGATTAGTGAACAGCCTGGCTAGCTGGCTGGCTGTTGGCGAGCGATGAGTGCTTTTATGAACACGGAGCACATTGATCAGCGTTAACCGTGCTTTTTGTGGCATGAAAGATAAAGTTTGTTCCTTTTTTGCGACGGGAAGGTTTCGCTGTTCTACGCTGGAAGTATTCATCGAGGTACATAATCGTCGTTTCAGCAACCTATCTAGAGAAAGGCAATGTGTTTTTATGAGTCTTTCAGCCCTGTGTGTTCGTGTTTGGTTAAAGAAGAAAGTGAAATCTAATAGAGCGATAAAGAAGAAAATGCTTACAAGTGATGCCCGCGATCTTTTCCTTTTAACAGCCAATCAGAATTCCAGGATTCTGTCTGGTCATGTGTTAAAGCAAGATGCAATAGCAGCATAAAAGAGATCTAAACACTTTGATTTGTAAAGGATGTAGTTGAATGGGTTGTAACAAAACTCACCTCACTTCCTGTGCCAAATATGCGAGTACTTATTCACGCCGCGTACTCCACGGTATCCGTTAGTCACGTGGGTGAGAGTTCCTGGCACGTGCCTCCAACCAGTTCCCGCAGGGTTAACCTGTGTTATGCCAATCCGATAGAAGATCTGGCCATGTTTGTTCACACCCCACACCTCGCTGTCAAGACTAGTTTCAATTTGTCGTAGTTTTCCGTGTATTTGCTTCCAGTAAGTCCCTACCAACGATAATCAATCATAAAATGCTAGGACTAATAGTGTTTTTAATATCACCACTCAATTTATGATTAAGCTAGCTAAATCCCTTCTCGAGCCTAAATTAGGCCTTGGTGGATTGTGCTAGCATAAATTTTGGCATAATTAGACCAAAATAGCATAATTTTTTTAAACAAGCACTGCCACGGCATAAATAGTAAATTTAGCATTCTTTGGAGCATAAATTCATAAATTTTTTTGAATGTAGCTTATTTTCTACAGGAATAAATTAAATTTAGGTAGTATATATTCTTACAATGTTTTTTTTTTTAATAGTAACATTAACTTTGCTCTGACATGCTTAGTTACTAGGCCTCTTTTGGCGAATTCTGGGATAAGCGCTGATGTTGATTTGTGTGTACTACAGTGGAACCCCGGTTTAACGATATGCCAAGGGGACGTCAAAATATATCGTTAAACCGGGATTCCACTGTATTGTTAACCCGGGAAGGGTACACCTTCCAAATATAGGTAGGGGTGTGCGGCCCGTTTCCCAAAACCCTTACCCTATTTATGGCCAAACTCTGCGATTTTCCCTACCCTATTTATGACCTGAGTGGAGCATGATGAATAGTTAATTTCAAGTGGCTTCTTCTAGAAAAAAGAAATTCAAGACTGGGTGCAAAAACCGATACCCTATTTATGACCAAAAACGGTGGCAAAATGACCGAAATCGATACCCTATTTATGACCAGAACGGCTGAAAACCATACTCTTTTGGGCCGCACCATACCTATATAGCCCATGTAAGGGAGTAAAGTGTCTTGCTCAAGGACACAAAACAGTGGTCTGACCGGGGCTCGAACTCGCGACCCTAGGATTTCAAGTCGAACACGCTAACCGCTTGGCCACTGCGCCCCGACTTACGATTGACCAGTAATACTGAAAAGTATGCACTTCTGGTAAAGGCTAATGTTAAAATACAACAATAAGAAAGTAAAAGTCAAGAGAGTGCGCCAAAAAAAGCATGTCTTTCTAATAGCCAGAACTGCTCATCGTTTTCTGTTTGCTGAGGGGAGAGGGGTAAGAGAAGAAGACTTAAAAAGTAAGAGGGACTTAGAACCGGGCGGCTAATAGGAAGAGTGGTTTATAGAGGGGCCTCAATAGAGAGCCTTATTAAAAAATGGGCTTATTAGAGTCGGAGAGAGGAAACTTACTGAATAGGCAGGAGAGGGGGAGACGATAGATTTTTTAATCCTCAAAGTAGCGGAGAAGTTCTAGAAGAACAAAATGTCTATGCTTAACGGGTTTATAGGCTATAAAATCACAATAGCGACTCTCGGTTCTGCTATCCAACTTATCTTTGCAAAACACATTTGGTCATAGGAAAAATGAAAATTGAACAAACAATAGTTTTTACATGGAGTTTTGTGTTCAAACTTTTTGACATTTAACTTCCTCAAAAAAATAATTACGCAACTTAATTAAGAGCTCATTTGGATCAACTAAATCTTGATCAATTTTCACTTTCCAATGAAGCTGTGACTTCTTTGAATTTGCAAGCAGTAACTCATGCAGGAAAGACTCTTAAAATTACTTTAGTAATTCCTTTTGAGATGCGTTGCAAAGAAGTTTCAAGAGCTAGCAAAGGGCTTACACGGCACTGACTCCTTAGACTTTATAGTTCAGCTCAAACCCACGAACATTGTTCTGTTATTATACTTTAGTATATACCAGCTCGGCTACGCGTGATTTGATTGGTTAATGTGAGACAATATTTACCTCCGAAATAGTAGATAGTGAGACCGAAACAAAATTGCGGACGGAAGTAGTTGCTTTGCGACAGTTTTGGATCATTATATTGAAGTAGTTTGCTTTAAAAACACGAGATATTTAAAACAGCCTAAAGAAATTCTGTTTTACATCATTTACGACATTTTTAGCTGATAAACTGTCAAAATATGTTTGTTGTATGTTAGGCTGTTCACTTCATTCTACTTCATTTTGGTGGTTAGTGGCTTAATGCTTAATGAATATCTACCTCGTGCCTTCAGTATATATTCTGCCACTATCCACCTCAATTGAAGTAGAATAAGTTTTAATTAAAGGGCTTTTTCTTTGAAAGAGTAAGGCCTCCTCTAATTCCGCCCCATTCTTCCTCAATCCTCCCAACAGAATCATAAATTTTATGAAAAACAAACCTCTGCAGTTCGCTGGTGTTACGCCGTAACGAACATAAATGTTATCGGCACTATTCACTCCCCAGCAAAGGCGTTTTGAACACGATACATACTTCAGTTTGCCCGGTACTTGCACCCAACCGGTTCCAATGTAATTTCCAGCGGCGGTATTGATTCCAAGTCGGCAGTAGATATTGTCTTGTGCGTTCACTCCATAAACGATTCCATTTGGTCCAGAATCGATCTGCTTAAGTCTGCCACTAATTTGCTGCCAGAGTCCTCCATTACCGCCAACTGTTTGATAACAGCGATTTTTAACAGCAGTTAGAAAAACTGTTTTAGTTGATCTTGAATTAATGGCAATATTATCTTATAGAGTTTACACAAACACTCTTCATCCATATTTTCATCATCAATGCTTCACTCATCTAACATCATAAGACCTAATTAATCGTTAACTATTCGTTTCTTACTATTAACGGTTTTGATGGACTAAGGCTTTGTTAGACGTTCGTCGCCTGGTTACCAGTACTATTTGTAAGGCGCTAATCTGCCGTGCGGGAGGCCTCGGTCAGATTCCCAGCGTCTGACAGGACCATTTTAAAATTTGAAGGCGGCTGAATACCGATTGCTTGAGCAAAACATTTCGAGATTTTTTTCTGTCTTGGTGGGCAACCTCTTTGTTTCATTATCAGAGTGTAAAAAAAAAGTGAAAACACAAAGTAGTTACAAAGTATCCTAAACTACTCGAGATGTGTAAATTTCAAAAACAGTACGAGTTTGAAATGACGAAGCTAAATGTAGTTAAAACATAACGATATGAAAGTATCGATTCCATCAACAAGACAATTGGTTGTAAACGCACGGCTCGTAAAGCATTTTTGGAACGTAACAAGGATTCTTGAGGCAAAGGGCGGTGGCTTATGTGTGGTACATTTAACGTCAAACGGTAATTCGACTTTTAATTAAAATAGTTATAAATTTAATTAAATATTAGCATTATTTCGCAACGAAATCTTTCATTTAACTGATTAGTTTGTTTTTCTACCCGTTCATCTATCTATCTAGTCTCTGCAAAAGGTATTGTGTTCCACTTACGAATAGTGTCAATAGTAAATAAAATCGTGTACATTCACGCCCCAGACTCCTCCCTGCCCAGCAGACACGTGCTAATGAATGGTACATTTAACGTCCCACAGAAATTCAGTTTTTAGAAACTGAAATTGTTTTCGATAGTTCCGGTTATTGTAACACACGCGTATGTTTTATTCGCGTTAATAAAACGCGTTGTTATTTATGTCACGATTTCCTTTGATAAGATTCTTCCATCAGTGAATTGATAAATCAGTCCTTCAACACGCGCTTCTGTTTTATGTACGCTTTGTTAGATCGGACTCAACTATGTTAAATAACGAATTTTTCACTACCTTAATTTTATGTTGGTAGAGCTTTTATTTCTTGATTTTGCATTCGCTTGGCTTTACATGCGCGAGAGATAAGTTCTGGGGATCTTTCTCCGTACAAACCATACGGTTTAGCAAAAGCTTCACTCGACTATCAATGCGGTCCTTTTTAGTTTTGTTGGTTAATGACGGTTTTCCGAGCAGTTCCAAACTTCCACTAAAATGGGTTTTGAACAACTAAGGTAGCTCGAAGCTGTTGCACGACTCAAAGCTGAATTCGATGTGTGTTGAAAAACTATGGCTGACATTCATACAAAATGTATTCCTTGTCACTGACATCTGAACAAACATTACGTGTTAAATGGAAATTGCACCAAGTCAGAGTGGTATTTCACCAGCCATACAATTATATGCGACATCTGCTTTTCTTTCGTTGACTGATTTAGAACACGTACTTCTTAGCTTAGCAAAAGTTACATAACTAACTGCTGAAAGGATATTAGAGAACAGTTTTTTGCAATGTAATCTATCAGTGAACTGATTTGTTGTTCTACCCGGTCTTCTATCTACCTAACTAGATGTAGAAGAAAGAAAAAGTTTTCAATGGTTTCATCAAATGCCATCACTTTTAAATACTATTGTTAATAAAAAACGTTGTTTAGCTTGCTTTAAATCTATAGATTTAACGTTTTCAAAAGGATGGACTCTACAAAAGGTGTTTGGTGTTCAACTTACGAATTGTGCCGTGTCGATAGTAAATGAAATCGTGTCTATTCACGCCCCAGACTCCTCCCTGCCCAGCAGACACATGCTTTAATTTCCCGCCAATATGAGTCCACGTGTGACCATCGTCGTTTAATCGATAGATATTATCATAGCGATTGACTCCCCACACAGCATTTATCAGACCGCCGTCGATTTGCCTCAGTCCTCCGGGTGTGCGGAGCCAGCTAATTAAAAAATTAAAGAAAATGATAAAAACAATATTAGTAATAAAAGTAATAGTAGTAATAATAATAACAACAACAACAACAATAATAATAATAATAATAATAATAACAATGATAAATACAGTATAGTAAATAATTGAAACATTTTTACTTCGCTGATATTAATCATAGATTAGTCAGTTATTGCAGAACATACATTAAATCTAACAAGACCTTGATAACTCGTTCCATACATTCCAACACATCAAGGGTATTGCAGAATTTATATACCAACCCTTAATTCATCTCCATTTTAAAAAGCAAACTTCCGCGACAAAATGAAAGTCGCAAGTGTGATGCCACTTTTTAAAGAAGCAGCAAATCAGTAATTTCCAACTATAGGCTAATCTCCTTAATTTCATACTTTTCAATGATGTGTGGAAAAATCATCAGCAATTAACTTATTTACTATCTTGAGAAAAGTTACTCTAAAAGTACCAATTTGGAAACACATCGCTTGCTGTTGCCGACTTTATCACTAAAATAAACCAAGCAATCAACAGTGGCAAAGTTTCAATAGGAATTTGAGCCAAATTTAGGCAGCTAATGTATCTCGAGGTTGATAGATCATTGATCCAAGTTTGGATAAACTCATCCAAAGGTTGTGGGCTGGCACCCGCAGATTTAAAATAAAGGCAAATTTGTCTGAACACAGAGTTGTCATCAGTTGAAAACATTAAATGTTAATATTTCAAGAACCATAAAAGATTTTGACAAACTTTTAATTTTTCACCACTATTCCTTGTTTACCAAGGTTTTATCCACTGAAGTATTACATTTTTCACTTCATATGCAAACTACGATTTCAATATTTTTATGTTTTTCGGAGGGTAATTTCCTAAAAAGATTAACTTAAACAATTTTTTTGGTTAGAAATTGACCAACACTTGAATTGGACTTGCATTAGCAATGCCAACCGCAAATCAAGCTTTGGACATTTTGAGTATAAACTGCGGTCAAATAAGGCCAGGTTTGTACTCACGCCCACAGAATTACGAGCCACGTGTGCTAAACGCTTGATTACTGCACCGCTGACGTTTTTAACCCTGAGTTGGTTTTCAAAACATACAAACTTCATTTTTTGCAAAAAGTTTTTTTGACTCTAAGGAAGTGTCTTTTACCACCAGTCCTTGGCCTGTGATCACGGCGTATGTCTTTTCGCATTCGCTATAAGCTTAGGGACCATTAATTTTTTATGGGTAGGGGGGCGGGGGCGGTGGTTTTTAGATAATCTCTGAAAAATATTGCATGGCCCCCCCTATTTTCCCTTAAATTTTTGAGTGCCCCCCCTCAAACCACTATATACTTTTGTATGACCCCCCACCAAAATCACCCAAAACACCAAATACCACCCTCAGTAACAAATGTGAAACACACCTGCAATAGACCAAGGAAAATGAACCATTTGTTCTAAACCATTAGATTTTTTACTTAAAATTTATATACAAACGACAATTTTTTTTAAATTTGCAATGCCACAATATCACGCAATCAGTAACTCTTATTACTGGATACAAAGAAGAATATTATTTGGAATGCACCCCCTCCCCTTTTTTAACTTAACATTTTTCAAATGCCCACCCCTCTTTTAGCTCGAAATTTTTCAAATGACCCCCCCTTTTAGCTCAAAAATTTTCAGATGGC
>JAOBRD021146513.1:0-10866 GCA_027575215.2 Hydrozoanthus sils | reverse complement strand
AAATGAAAATGTTAACCGTCTCGAATAAGATGTGAGAGTAAAAAGCTGCGCGTCTGTGATAACTTCACGTGCTTAAAACCCACCGTTAGCCAACTTAAAAATATACATGATTTTTGACAACCCTCAAACATGTTTCAAAAGTCTCGGTTTAGTAACAAAGCGCTACCGGAAAAATCAAATAAAGCAAAATTCGTACGTAAACCGAGTGATGTCCTAAATTAAAGCCAATGTCAAAACTATTGCTGAAAATATAAAGATTACCTTATTATAGGAAATTAACAATGCACTATATTAAAGCGATTTTGGAAAATTCGCGTTAATTAAATGTATCTTAACGAATATTGATGTAAATTTTATGCGCGTTAATTAACAATATTGTTAATTTAAAACACCTCAATTTCATTATAGAAAAATCAAAATCTCACGATTCCTCAACAGGCTATCAGAATACAAGAATACAAGGAAGAGTTTCCCCACTAGATCCATTTGAGCAATCCTAAAAGCTAACAACTAAAAACGCTCTTTTCTCCATGGGACATTATACAATTATATGTATGTTGAGATTCGTAAGTGCAGAATTGTAAATCGCGAGTTTGCAGAAATTGACGTAAATAAAGAAAGATGCAAAATTCGCGTTAATTTAATGCATGTAAACATAATTACTGTAAAGATCGCGGTATTTAGGAAAACGTTGGTTTTCGTCGCCTTGTCGACGTGTATTGTTAATTTCCTCTAATAAAGTATTCCACGAGTTGGTATCATTACTTCAGGAACCTGCCTTATCACTCCCTCCTTCTTGGTAGTAACTCCAGTTACTGTTGTTAAGAGACATCATGAGCTTGTAGGATGCGGTCCATTCATCAGTATTTGGCCGGCCTTGTGTTGCCACAGCACAAACCACACTAACATCGCCAAGATCGATTTGAAGCCAACAAGTGTTTTTATCATCTACTTCTGACGTCCAACCACCGGTTCCGCCCAGTCTGGCTGTGTGAGGCTGATAACTTTGGCTGCCGAAACTGCTTGATGCGCTGAATCTGTAATTAGGAACTACAACATTCGTCTTGATACCGACAGCTGCCGTTGAACATGCTGTAGTGAGGCAAATTGCAAAAGAACTAACAATCTTTATGACATTAAAATGTTATTTCAATAAGCTATTTTTGTCCTCAGGATTGACCAGCTGATAGCTTTTTTTATTTAGAACCATAAAGACTCGTTCTCTTAATAATTTTACTGGTTTGTTAAGTTCTTGTTCATATCTTAAGATTCGTTTCTTTTATATATTTTCGTTCAATTTCATTCAATCAAATTGAATGAAATTTGATATTTAACCTTAACTATTCTTTACTATTAGTATCTATTTATCTTCAAAGAAAACATGTACAGCAACAAATAAGTATAACAATAAATAGCTACGAAGAGGAAAATCCAATCCCACATGGGAAATCCATCAATTCCGGATGACTGTGTATAAGCTAATACAAAATAATAGATTTATGGAGAATAATGAACAAAGGGACTTGAATAAAGAAAAGAAACTCAAACGGTATAAGTATTAAGCTATGATAGGCTCTTCTCGTGATTATTTCTTGCACACCAACATATTCGTTTACATGTACAGTTTGTAGCATATTTAAAAGTTTGACTGTAAGGTGTTTTTTAAAAGTATTCTTACAATCTTGGATTTATTTCGAAGCTCAACGGTTAAGCAGTCCCAAATGTTTGTTCCGGATCGTGAAAAGGAAAGATTCTGAATCTCGGTTCTTGAATATTGAACAAAATAGTTTCCCTTTTCCGTCGATCAGGTATTGTAAATATGAATGTTGTAACATTTTTTGAATAACTTTGTATATATAAGAGTAAGTGCTGTATAATTGCTACTGATGTCGTGCATTAAAATGGCTGTGCTATTAACACAGAACATCTGTAATGGGGGGGCATTTGACTTAATAAACAGATGATCTTTTGTTTCAGCGAAATATGATTCTTAATGCTCTTCTTTGAAGTACGAGTAATTTGTTAATAGATGTTTTTGCTGCAAGTCCCCGGGCAATTATGCCGTATGATAAATAAGGTAGAACAAGTGATTTATATAAATATTATAAAAAGTACAGTCAGTACATAACATCTTAGTCTGGAAATCATACCGATTGTTTAACTGATCTTTAGGAGTATATAAGTGGGGGGGAAGTTTCGCGGAAAAGCAAAATTTTCACATTCATGGTTTGAAACTGTTCCTAGGTTTAGTTTTCATACCCGTCTTGCTAACACCGTAGAGAGCCAGTCTCAAACACACCCAACCGTGATGTGACTTTGGTAAAACGCGCAGGTATCGTCCTTGCATGACTCCATGGATTATGTGCTTCACTGCTGTGCTGCGATCGTAGTTTCCTTCAAACAGCTACAAAAAATCAACAATGCAAGAGAGCACCAAATAAGTCTAAGCTTCTTAAGGAAAAACACTGTAAGCCAGAACCAAAAAAAATTAACATTAAACCTGTCATGAAAAAATAAAAGAGATAGAACGACTCTTCGTGGTCAACACACTGACTGCGTGACCTATTGTGTTGACGCCATCAGCTGCGACGTCATTGAATTAATGTCAAAAGATGTTTTGATAAAAAAAAGTTGTACTCAAACTCGAAATTGGCTTTTCCTTAACTCTAGAAGCCTTGAAGGTGGGGTTGGTAGTAAAACTGACCCCATCCCCCCCCTCGAATTTATTTTCTTGGCATCATTTTTGCTGCTTGGCCGATTGTCAAAAACTTTGGTGCAACTGTTCTCTGTTTATTAACACAACTTTTGACACTAATTAAGTGACGTCACAGCTGATGGGGTCAGCACAATACGTCACGCAATCAGTTTGTTGACCTCGAAATTTCACTTTTTTACTAAATAGTTACTAAATATTACCGACAATTGTACCACTGATTCTTATTATTTCTAGGTTTCATAGTTCAAACTGAAATAAAAGTTGTAAAATTGAAAATCCAAGATGGCGGCCAAAGAAAGTCTTTTTTCGAGTTTCCATAATTTGTTGCCATGGCAACTAAAGGTGTCAATTTTAACATGTCAATTAACTACTAGAAATTGTTCTATCATTATGCCAATTGACGTGATATATTTCTCAGAAATTAAAAAAAAATATAGGGCATGGCCAGTGAAGTCAGTTGGTTGGCCCTTCGTGACCTCACCTTCTCTCTCCAGTAATAAACATATATGACTGAAACAGCAATTGAAACCAAAAATTTATATCTTTTGATGCGTTTCTGTAGTTCTCAACGAAGCCTACGGGGACAAAGAGGGAAAAAACACCAGAAAAACTAAGAATTCTTAGCTTTTCAACTGTAATGTCGATTTGTGCCTACGGTTGCCAAACCAATTAGCAACCAATTGATTACGCTTAAATAAGTGCAAAAGAAGTTGATCATATATGACAAATATCATGTCCATCGAATGAATTTTGACAAAAGTATTGGTCCAATCGACCCTCCCACCCCCAGGTGTCCGTGTAACTATTTTTTGTTCAAGGTTTGCAGGGTTAATTATTCAATTTCACTTAAGCTATTACAAAGGCATTAACTTCAATTTATTAAACAGTACTGAATCTTAACTCAAAACAGAAAAACAAACTGTAAGACATCGAATATTGCTTCTTTCTACGTCAAATTAAGAGTGTTCGTGGCTTTTCGAAATAATCTTCAAGTTTTTTACTGGAAGGCATAAAAAAAACTTGCCCAAACAAAAGCCTTCGAAAACATACTTTGTGCTAGCATAAAAGAAATTGCCCAAACAAAAGCCTTCGAAAACATACTTTGTGCTAGCAAAGAAATTTAAGAAAATATTACAGATACAGCTATTTCAATCAGGTCAATGTACCAAATACAGCTTGACTTCTACCTTTGAGTCTGACCAACTGGTTTTGTCTTCTGATGTTTGTACTTGATAGGTTTTGACCCACTGATCTGCTTGAGAGTTACCCCGAGTGGCCACAGCACAAATGATATAAACTGATCCCAGGTCAACTTCCAAATATGCAGCAGAGTCACTTGAGAAAGCACACCACGATGAGCCCACTTTGTTGTTCAGCTGACCATTTGCAGGAGAAGTACTAACGTTAAACGAGGTGGAGGCAGACCACTGACTAA
This sequence comes from Hydrozoanthus sils, assembly GCA_027575215.2. Classification (NCBI taxonomy): domain Eukaryota; kingdom Metazoa; phylum Cnidaria; class Anthozoa; order Zoantharia; family Hydrozoanthidae; genus Hydrozoanthus; species Hydrozoanthus sils. The sequence continues at coordinate 6,715 of JAOBRD021146513.1, read as the reverse complement.
TCGAAATAGGAACATGGTCACAGCGGGCTGCAACACAACAAGATATGCACAAACTAGACATCGTTGCCATTGGAAGATGACATTCAGCCCATCGTCGGGAAATTTTTTACAGAACATTGGAATCAATGATTGTCGGGCGGTGCGGTGGCTATTTTAGTTACGAAGTTATTCGGACTTTCAACTTTCGGATACTTAGTTTCGGACAGTTACAGGTAATCTTCGAAAAACACAAAAACCAAATACACTCTAAAAAAGTTTAATATATAAAAAAACTTAACTTATAAAAAACATCAATAATCTTTGAGCTTTGAGCTGGAGCTGCCGTTAAGTCATTCTATCACTTAAGAGGAGACAAGGTTTGGTAATCACTCATGAGCCCTCGTGAAAGCTGATGAGCTGGGAGACAAAGGGCAAGCCAAACAAATTCCTGGAGCTTTCAGTTGCTAAAGTTTGTAATGGCTCACATGTTTCTGCTCACCTTGGATTATTGCTAAAACACTTCCTGTAAACTTCCGTCTAAATTTTTCTACCAGTATCAAAGAATCGCCAATGTTCTGGTTCTATCTTTTAAATTCAATAGAATTTAACATCCTATATTGTTTTCACTTGATCTCCTGGGAGCTTACTTACCATCTGCAAATCAATGATGCATAATCCGTTGAGAGCAAAAACCCTACCTTCACTGCCCTCCTGAATAATTTTTGGATGTGTCAACTGAAAGTGTTAACCCCGTCTCGAGTGGAAAAGTTTTTGTTAGTTAGCTGCCGCATTTTGGACAATCAGCAGATCAAGGAAGAATAAAATGAAGAATATGCAAATTTTCACACGTTATGGTGGAAAAAAGTTTTAAATCTCCAGGCCTTTGTTCAGTCAACTATCGATTTGCCCAAATATGGGCATTCCAATTAAGGTAGCACAAAGAAGGTAATTATTATGCTAAAAAAAATTGAAACAAATTCTTTGAAGTTCGTTCATTAATGTTTCTTCGTTTAACGTTCGTGATGCATAAGGGTTGGCTAGATGTATATCTTTCACTGTATCTGCAAAGTGTTTAGCAACCTACCTTGGCTATCAAATGTTTCAGAGAACCCATATCCTGCTCCATTTTTACCATAAGGAGTTACGGTCACATTGTAAACAGAAGAAAGTCGAAGACCGGTAAGGGTGACTGAGCGTGCACTTGACGACGCAGTAACAGTTCTCACAGTGCTGGATTCTCCTGACACACCAAATTCTATCTTAAACGAAGTGACTGTTCCTAGCCCACTATTTGGCCCAGAATGAGTCCAGCTAATCAGAGCAGATCTACCATATTGTTTCGTAACCGTTAAAGACGAGGGCGCTGAGGGGAAGTCTGATAAACGTAAGTGAGTACGACGTTAGTACAAAAAGTAACTAGGGGTAGGAAGAAAAAAAAGTACTATCGGATGAGAAGAGCTTTCAGAAAACAAGACGAAAATAGGACACAAAATAAAACAATACACTGAAGATAAGTAAACACTTGGTATCTGAAAAGATTATAAAGCGATACTATGAATATATAGTTTCAAATTTATGAAAAAAGACAAAATGTTTTGAAAAAAAGATAGTTATACATTATTTACGTTTCGGTAAAAAAACAGTATATAGAAAAGTAAGAAATATATCGTTTTCTTTTATTCAAAGTTGCCGCTGTATCATTTACACACAAACTTTATAAATGATAATTTTCCTTATCATGCCCAACCAATACAATAATTGTTAAATCGATGCCGTCAATAGACAACAACAATAGCAAACCAATATTTCAAAGCTAAGCTGTGATAATTGTAAGAAACAGAATAAGCAAATCAGAAATGAGATCTCAGAATCATGGAGCATAGCTACTCACCTGTCTCGAATGAAGCTGATCCCGAGATACCTGCGCCTAATGAGCTCATTGGGGTCACCTTGACTGTGTAGGTTACTAAACGGACAGGAGTTTGGATTGTGTATGATCTGGTGTCAGCACTTAGTGTCAGAGATTTAGCCTGGCCCCCGGTGTAGGATATTGTTATATTGAACAACGAGACACTTTTCTCATTGGATGGATTGATGCTGGGCTGAGTCCAGTTAAACACGGCTGATGTCAGTGCAATACTCCTAACGGTTACGGTTGGAGCTGCAGGAACGTCTTGGGAAAAATCGACAAAGAAAAATTTTAGGCATTAATTTTCTCACTTTTTGGCGTTTGTTAAACTATTTACCTATTTTTTTCAAAACTTCTGCTCGAGTTGATTCATTTCTGAGGAGAAAAGTAACGTTCTCAAACTGATTAGTGGGTTAAAGCAGCAACGGATATCGATAGTCAGTTTTTAAAGCTTTTAAACCTAGAAAGGAAATTGACCCACACAGTGTGTTACATACCACTCTCACTGCTTGTCTCTAGTTTCTTTATAGTAAAACTATTTTTCGTCAATTTCATTTCCTATCGAAAATCGGTCCAGTAAGCCATTTTTTCCTTTACAAAAAAAAAACTACCTTCATCATCGACCAAGCTGTTCAGTGCTAGCAAGGCTAAAGCCATCGCTATTGAATCTTTTTAGTTGACTTTTGTTTGGGGCTGAATAAACAAATATGCCACTCACTCAGATGTAAACAAAACCTATAATGCAATGTGAGACGAACTGATATCGACTTTTCTGGAACTGGCGTCTATGGGCTTTCCGAAGTATTGCAGGAACAATGACATTTCCGTTTCTTGCAAAATACACAGGCTGTGTAAAAGTGATTACTAGTCTGAAGGTGTATAAACCATGAGTGAAGACACTGAAAGCAAAGAGCCGTTTACTCCTCAAGACGTTTGCTCGTCGATCGTCAAGCTCATAGTGGGTTTCTAAACAAAAAACCTTTTACGAGTGAATCTAACAAGCAAAATTTTGAACGAACCTATATATAGGCAAGTGTACCATATGAACACTTATATCAGCAAAAGTATAAATCATAAGTAAGCTTAAAAGCTATTTGAGACACAAGTATCGAAAATGGGAAATCATTATTATCAAATCAAAACAATTATTTTGCCAGGCAGAACAATGCGACCAAACAGAACGATATCTGTGGCAACGGTCACATACCCTGTAGCCTGCTAGCGGCTGTTTTTTAGGGGAAAACCTAAGCTAGTGTCAATCTATGTTAAACGCCCGAGCAAAAGTTCTAAACCCTGGAGAGAGGGAGGAGAAAAACGGCCTGCCCGAAAACTAGGCTCTTCCGATTACCGCCCCCAATCACCGACTAGACATCTGTCAATGTTATCGAGTGCTATCGAAGAGTGAAATAAACAGAACAAAAAAAACATTCGCAGTTCAATGGCAGCATAACGTGGAATGCTAGTTAAGCCAGCAAAGAGAAGACGAACGTCGAGAGGAGAAACAGTGAATGATTTTTGTTGGTCGTTAAAGGTGCGCTCTAAAAAGAAGGTTCGGGGATATTCGACAGAAAATTGGTTCAAGTAATCGATTAGAAAGAGTTGTTGTTCAAAGACTTGATCGGAAAAATGGTAAAAAAACTAGTGCGTATTTAGGACAGGGTTTGTAAGGCTTGTGGCAGAAAAAGTGAGAAACGCACGGACGATTATGGAGAAAGTGAAACCGACAGATGCAAACGACGACTTCCGTTAACGATGAATCAATTGTAATCAAATTGCTAGTATAAACCATGGTCTCGCTCGATTACCTATGTATAAACAAACAAAATGCCTCGAAGGACAAACGCTTCCCGCAAAAACGAAACGCATTTTAATATCAAAATGGAAAATTTTATACTTAAAGGAGCAATGTCCTGACTCGGGAGACTAGGTTCTAGTGATAGAGAACTTGTCGTAGAGTGGCAAATCGGACTGTATCTTATCCACCCTGAAGTTATATTTGTTATTGTTAACCTGAACATTCCTGTCAATATCTCTTTTATTTTTTTTTTAAACTTTTTGACTTCGAGATCCCCCATGCTTCTATCTCGCAACGATGGGTTTCGTAGTGGAAGCGGTCCACCTTTGGAGTCAACTACAGAAGAAAACAAAAAAAATACAGGTCACTTCCTGAATTATGATAAATAGTAGCGAAATATCATGATCATTGAATCCATGGTCTGAACGAAAGAATTATGAACAAACACACGAGCCATAACTACAAAACCGGATTCAGTCGATACATGCGTAAAACTTACCTCTTCAAATAAACACCTGTTTCGATTTCACCTAAGTGCTGCAAGACAACCAAGACGCTTGTAGCTTCGGTTTTTCCTGTTCGCTTAAGCGTTTCGCATTTAGCAAAGCTTTACAAAGTACGTATTTACATCATGCATTTTCCAAAACCCGACGGAAAAACGGCCAAAACATTTTTTTTCCATTCAATAACTTTATGACAGTTATCAACTACTCTCGTTTCAGCACGATTCCTTCACAGTTCTTCAGTTCGTTTATAGATACAACAACAGCGTCGATCGTATTACTCACAAAATTTTCCTGTTCATTCGCCATTTTCGAATGCAAAGATTTAAAAGTGCGAAAGAAGCATTTCAATGAAGTAACTTAAGTAGCCGCGTGTTGACAGCTTGCTGACAGATCGATAAAATCGGCCATTCCCCCTCCCCCAGGCCTTTTCTTTGCTCGCGCGTTCATGTCTCAAGGTGGCTCGCCCAATTGACACTAAAAAACAGCCGCTACGCAGGCTGCATACCCTGAAAAAATAGGGCCAGCCGGATTTGACAGCTTAACAGAAACTTAATGAACAAGACAAACAACTTTGAAGAACGAACAATGACTTGAAAATCACGATTTCCGTGACTCAAACTCCGCAGCAGGTGAATGGTTTCCTACAGTATAGACGTGTATACTTGTTGACTTTAAATAACTAAAAAATATTTGTGCAAACTTTAATGCGATTTCCAGCAACTTCTTGATAGAAAAGATACCTCAATTGTATATATATATGGTTGTATGGTTTTCTCTGATTTTCATTGAATTAGGTAAACACGACAACTTTTCTTAAAAGCACAGACTTTTGAGTTTGTTTGAGCTGCACAAAATGTTTGCAAAATAGTTAAGATTTTATGTATCCACGACTCATTTTAATATTAAACACTATTTCATAAACATGCAATGTAATTGAATGTTATCTGGATTAAAAAAGTACACGTGGCGACTGGAATTAAAAAACTTCAACATGTACAATATTTTCGGAAGTTTGAACACGAAAATGTAGATACGTCTTGTGTTCAGGTTTTCAAAACTGACAAGTGCTAGCACTGACGCACAATTTTGCATTATGAAAACTCTTTGCTGCTCTGCCCAACAACTAGACAATCGCGGAAAGTACGCATTAGTTAAAAACTTCAGTGATTTAGAAAGTTGAAAATGTTGATACTGAAATAGAAAGTGCCAACTTACAAAAGTTCGTCACAAGGGGCGACTCCTTAACGCTGACTGAATATGGTCCACTGCTATACCGTGCTTTACAAAGGTAAGGTAAGCTTTTACATTCAATAGCACGCGTAGATGGACTGGCTCTCCGACATGTAAATTTTAATAACACTTCATCAATTGCTGGAGCGGCAACACGGAGCAGTGAAGAAGTAAAGCTATGCACAGCACCATTTGACCGCTCGACGATTTTTGACAGTGACGTTACATCGTTGCCTTTGTGCTCCCAGTTGATGGTAGGATTGGGTTGGCCGGTGACGTTACACCACAAACGAAGAAAACCAGCAACAGGGGCTATTTCTGTGCCGTTGAGACTGATTTTGGGAACATGTGCTGCAAGAGAAAGATTCGTTAGTGTTTTTGACTGGTAAGGCTGGCCAAAGATAAAGATGTTTCTCAGTTTGTTATCACCTATAAGTACATACCAGCTCAGCTACGCGCGATTTGGTTGGTTTGGAAATAGTACATGTGACGCAATATCAACTATCGAAAGAGTAGATAAAGACACAAACGAAACAAATTGGCCGACGGACTAGAAGTTGCCTTACGTCGTTTCGGAAAACGACTTTAGGGACTTTAAAAACCGAAGACGCGTCATGTCGAAGACGCGGCCCGAAGTTATTTTTTCCCGCCAAGTTGCACATTGTAGGGTTTTCGCGAAACCGCCAAAAAGCCCAAATCGACGTCTTCTAATAAAAGTGAGTATTTTGCAGGATTTTCCGGAGGAAAATCACCTATTTTTTGCTTTATCTGTTCTTTCTTTGTTACTATGTTCTTACCTATGAATGACTGGTGATTTTTTGAAAAAAATTAGCTAATTTAAGCGACTAAAATCTGCTTTTCTGCAGCCCGCTCTAGATTCACACCACCAGTTAAAGGTAGGCCAAAGGTAGCGGCGACACGATCAACGGCATGGCTGAAAGTGAAACAGCTCAAAAAGCCACCACAACAGACCGGGAATCCTCAAAGTAAGTCAACTTGTATGTTATTTTAGTCTTTCAAGGTGAACGTAATTTTAATAACTTTTCTTATTGTATTTCTTGATACTTGACCTGAAAAAAATAAGTTTTGAATTGCGTTTTTACCGATCGATCGTTCATATTAGCCATAGCAATTGGCAGCTTAAAACTCGTAGAAAAGGTCTGCATATCAGGGATATGAAGATAGAGATTCTCCAAGGAGAGGCACTTTTCCCCCCATCAAAATTAATATTATAGATGAAACTTTATGACCCTGATCTTGATCCCTAAAATAAACCTTTGTTTTTTTCTTCCACAG
>JAOBRD021146407.1:0-10866 GCA_027575215.2 Hydrozoanthus sils | reverse complement strand
ATCAGTGCCGTGCAAGTACGCGTCAACTACTGATATTTGATTTCTAGTTGGCATCGTGGCAACACAGACGCCTCGTGCTTAAGGTCTCTATTCTGCCATTATTCACGGTCCACCTCAACTGAAATACATTTAGGATATAGTGTTGTTTGTTAAATATCCTAAATATGTATATTCTCAACTCCGTTCGCTCGACAGCTGAAATGTTAACCCTCCCGTCCCTTTAAAATTTTGCTCAGCTGGTTTTTACAAAAAGACTTCTTTAACAAACGGATTTATCTTGTTAGTTAGTTGGCCCAAAGTATTGATTATTCAGTTCTGTTATTCACTTAGTTCCTGGCGGATGCGGGTTTCATCGGTTTAATGGTTAAAATCTTTCCTGGTACGTGTATGAAGATTAACGGTCAATTCTAATTTTATTCTGATTTGTCAAATATCTATGATACAGCGGAGGAAGGAAGATGAACAAGATTTCCGAAGTTTTTGTTCAAGAGTTCGTTTTTCAAGAACCTTCGTTGTAATTACTTGCTTGTCCTGTAAGCACAAAACCGACATTACTTCCTGAATATCTCATTCTTAGGTGGAATGTTCTATACAACAACAGTCTTGACGTCGCTGTTGTCGGAACTGCTTTAAATTGATTTTGTTTTATGTACAGTACTGCGCTTTGTAAAAAAGGCGGACGTGCATGATCCAAATGATCTTCGTTGTCCATTAAAAGACTCGATGATGCGTGGGCCTGTTTTTGGTTACGCATTGTTGTTTGCATAATGGGATAGGCACAAGTCAACGGCTGTTATAAAACAAAAGCAGCTTCGCCCACACAAAATCCTTTAGTTTTGTAACAAATATTATTAAAGGTGGGTGGTAAGTGGTCGTTAGACCGCAATACCTCCACTCATTGATTAAGTAACTACAAAATTCCTTGTCTTCCCCGGCTTTTCCATTACATTTTTTTTCTCAAAATGTTTTATTTTATTCTGTATGCGACTTTCACAGCCAGTCAATTGACAATCTAGCAAACAGTGAAGAATAATTTGGACGACATTACTTCTTCGGCAAAAAATTAAAGCTATTTATGTTTGCGTTCACAAGTTATAAGCACTTTTCTAGGAACAGGTAAAGTGTCGTGTACATATACTGCGTCAATCTTTGATGAGTGAAAACTAACTCCACTCGGAATAAACATTACCTTCTTTAAAAACATGTCTACTTTCTTGTCACATAAAAGTCAACTTAGATATAGGTACGATTGAAACCTGTTTGGCTTTAAAAAAGTTTGTTTCTTTCAAATAAAAATCGGAAAACCAAGCACTAAAACATAAAGCTTAACAGTATGAAGCTAAAGAGATGAATCAGAGGTGACATGGGGTAATCTTTCTGGGCAGTTTGACATAAACTTTTGTTTGTTTTTCAGATCGAACAAAGCCTTAGTGATTGGTGAAAATAACGATCTATGTAATAGATTTCGCGATTAATGTTGCTTTTTTCCCCTTCCTTTTTATCAAATCGAAATATTGTTTACTCATAAGACGTTTTCATCTTTTAGATAATTTGTTTGAACACTTATGCTCATGATTGCATGGAAACAGAAAATAATAGGTTTAAGTTTAGAGTTAAAATCTTGCTGAATATCATCTTCTCTACAGGTCAATATAGCATGCAGCCGTGGGTCTCGCCATGCAATCTGTCAGCAAAGCTTTCTTATCACTTCCTAATCCTCTTATTGAAAATTAGCTGCATGTACCATCTTTACTGGTTGAATAACTTTAAATATTACCGGGTGTATTGAATGACAGAAAAAAAACCTACAAAAAACACGAGCATCCACATAATCAATATTAAAATGAGTGTAAAAAAAAGTTTAGCAAAACTAGGCAGAACTTACTCTTCCTACAAAATAGTGGTGGTAGTTTAAAGTTTGGCCAGGATGTTGTCAAGGGATCGGGAATCACGTCAATATGATGTCCAAATTAAAAAGAAGTTTTACACACTCAGCAAGACTGTTCAGCAGCTCATTTTAATTATATTTTCTTTGTATCTGGCCGGAGAGCCAGAAAGTTTTTTTCCTAACAACTGTGGCTTGAAATGAATACACGCTTCCTCGAAGGAAAAGTATACATGCATGCTTTCTTCATGACACGGCAACTATCGAGGTATCTCAATGTATCTCTCAGTACTTTATAGCAACATACTCAGCGCTAAAACAGTGTTTTTAAGCTTCACTTTTGGGAACTTGCTTTGTATCATTTTGCAGAGGTATGAAGCTGAGAGTCGCTATGCTGTATGAAAGAAAGAAAATAGCAGTTTCTCTTTTATCCGGATCCCTCGAAATATCGGGGCACTTTTTTCTCTTTCTTGCAAAGTGACATCAAAAACTTGTGCCACGAATTCTTACTGTTACAGCTTAACCTTTGACCATTCTAGGTTTCTTTTACCATATTTCGCTTTTTTGAAACCGATAGCTTCGTTGTTTTATTATGCAGTGATTTATGGAGCTTGAAGCAAGATACTCAATTCTCGAGTTCGTTCATTAAGTTGTATATACTAGTTGTGTCTCTATGCACGAATCAATACAATAAAATTATTTAAACTTCTAAACCGTATAGGCTAGATTCTGCATGGACTCTATTAAAAGCTACAATTTTACAGATGACAATAATCATTTTTTCATGAGACAATTTTGACCTGCATTAACTAAATCCTTTCTTGAGCATACGTGCAGGCCCATCCGGCCAGTGCGTTCTTATCTAGTGCTAGGCGGATGCATGAAAGTCTTTTGCCTCCCCCAAACAGAATTACACTAGTCCACCGCAGGTTCGCGGCCCCCAGTAGAAGCTGGTACTCATTTATACACGTTATTGTGTCGACTGGAACAAGGCTGATAAAGTGTCTTGTACAAGGACACAACATAGTGAACTGACTTGCGACCCTGTAGGATGATTACACGTTAACCGCTTGGCCACTGCGCCGCCGAGTTAAAATTTGATGAAAACGGTAAAAACAAACACTCACTAAACACTTCGGATCTGCAGTTTTAGCTGAACAGTAATATAGCTAGGCGTCATTTCAAAATAAAATCTTCCGCATTTAGTATGGTGAGATGATAAGACACAACTTTACAAGCCAGTATGAACATGAATCAGGAAAGCATAAAAAACTTCCGCCTATGTGCGTATTCGCCTTTCCTGTTCAGTTTTGCGCGTGAGCTTTGGACCGCTTTGAATATAACAAAACTTTTTTTCAAAGAATACATGCTTTAAGAAGAAGAAATTTTGTTTCTCAGTTTTGAATTGATGAACCAAGTTATAAATGCATTCTCTCATCTGGTTTCTTCTTTCTGTGACCCCACCTTTCAAAACGCCAGTTTTGGGCGTAGAAAATTCGATGATAACGTACTTAAGGCAATTAAGGAAATATGCCTCTCTTTGAAAGCAATCTGGCCGTAATAAGAAACGCGTTTCTGGGGTAAAATTGTAAACCTTTCGTCTATCGTTTTTAAAATTCTTGTCAAAGACTATTTAAACATTCAGTCTTTCAAAAACAAAGGAAATTATCGAAGATTGGTCAGGACCCGATTGGACCGAATTGTCGTTAACTAAGTAAACATCCCTTAATTCAAATTGTAAACTGAAATCCAGGTTTTGATTCTGGTTGGGTTGACTGGGATAATGCGTTAAGGAGAAATCTTTAACAGTAGCCATTTCAAATGTCAAGATCGGAACAACTGCTTTCTGTCGTATTCTGGATGTTAACGTCAGGGTTATATGCATATTGGGCCATTATTACACCTGGTAATAACTTTCACAAATATTGTTATGCAGTGTATAAACAGTAGGGCCATTAGGTACTGCATTGTTTTAACTGAAAAAAGGAGCAAGTCAGGGGAACTAAAAGTATGTTCCTTTGTATAAGTTGTCGCCATACGAACAGCGGAAATTGCGGGATTAAGCATACGTCACAAAAACTATAATTTCTTCTTAATTACATTTTTCACCCACGCACAGTGGAATTCATACAAATGAATTAAAAGGAATCTGAAAATGACATATTACAACGGTTTTACTAGATCAGCAAAACAATGTAGCGATCATGTGTAAAAAAGGAATTTCTGTTATTTTGAATCTGTGGTCCTTAAACTAAAGGAAGGCAGCTCAAAATTTCAGTTTTTAGCGGAATGAATTTCACTGCTAAACTTTGACGAAAAATGGTTGGTTTCTAAAGTTAACAAAAGTTTTTTTTTTAATATAAATATTAATTTCAAAAGTAAAATTTCAAGGAGCTGTCCACTTAAATTTCGAGTACTGACGCCAAAGTCGCGTCGCACCTCGATTCGCGTGCCTGGTCACGGCTCTTTTGTTATGGCAACCATTTATAACTAACCTCTCACGTTACAGAATAGTTAAACACGTGGGGTGTGAACTAACGAAACTATATCTGTTCACACAGTCGAGATCACTCGCTTGTTGACAGCGGATTATTCCAGCGGGATTGATAACCGAAAGAAGAGAGAAGAAGAGAGAAGTTGCTCAGTCGATCAAGATAGTGCTTTTCACCACAGGACGCCGACCTCCAACCTTGCTTGAAAAACAATATCCAGAAGTGTAAAAAAGCGGGTGTTCTTAAAAAGTTTTGAGTTTCCGCGGGAAATCATGAAGCTTCTTTGCAATTCTTTGATCGGAATTCTGTTTTTCACCTATATCCATTTTGGCAGTTCTTCCCCAAGTAAGTTAGAATTTGTTTTGCTGGGGGTTGCGTGAAGACAAAAGACGCTCGTTAAAACAAATGTCATCATTTTGTTCTTGTTTTAAATCAAGGCAGCCTGACGCGGGGGATATCGAAAAAACAACTGGCATTGGTTCGGGAGTTTTTGGAGTCACAAGAACACAAGGTAATTGCAAATTCACCCACTCTCGCCGATAGATTTTAGGTTGTCGCTTTTAGATTTGTGATTTTTTTTTGGGAAGCCTATTTTCACAACCAATTATGTGCCTCTTCACCATATTAAAAAGCACTGTAATTTACATTCTCTCTGAGTCAATTTCAATACGTTCTTCGAAATGTCCGCACTTCGCGTATTGGGCAAAGATAATCGTTTTTTTTCCGCGTTCTTCTAAATCTTAAGGAGGATGCAAGCAAAGACGCGACGCGTTCAGTCGAAACAAAATAAATAAGTAAACCTTGCAACGGCTCGAAATGTGCAGCTCAAGCGTTAAAATTGAATTGACCCTTGAAACTTATTGACTCTTCGGACCAAAACACGGTTCAATCATGCCGACTACGGTGAAAAATATTGAACAACACTCTTTGATCCCAAGAGGCAGAAGTTTTGTTGTTGTTTGTGGTTGGAAAAAAGGTGTTGCATGTAATGAATAAGGCATTGTTTAATGTTAATTACTTCAGACGTTAATGAATACACCTTCAGTATTGAGTTCAATGGTTGTGCGAAGCTAGTAAACAGCCAATCATTTCACGAATCTAATATCGTTTATCCAAAAGTCCATTCAAACTTTTCTGTCTCTCTGTAACAGCTATACGTCGAAAACGAAGATGTGAACTAGGTATTCTGATTTTGTGTTCTGAAAAGCAATTAACTGTTGTAGTTGATCACTCCTGCTGGGAAATTTACCATCATAGATTTGACACAGGAGTTACTGAATGATTTCTTCAAAATTGTGTTGATAAAACCCAACTGTTATTGTATAAAATTATTTTCCAACTAAAAGGGGTACAAAAAACAGAAGCTTGACAAAATTTGGATTTATAACTAAAAGCCGCCGTGAGGGAGCAAAGTACCATTATTTTTTTTCGAAAAAGCACAAATGTACTTGTTAGAATTTTCAGAGTAAGTCAAGCATAATATTTAATCCTATCATATCTTCAATATCACCAGCTTGGCAGGACGTTCCGTTCCAATCCCATATTCAAACTTCCTACTAGGTGGAATTCCGGAGTCCTACGGAGATCACATCTTTCTGATCTCAAAGTTTGGCAATATTGCGTTGTTTTCAGATTGGAGTGTTGAGGTTTTCTATGCTTGACTGTTTCTTTTATTTCTTTAATGAGTTGTTTTGTCGCTCGAAGCAATGAAGCACTCAGTGCTTCGATGGCGTCACGAAAATAGTTAAAGAACAAACAAATCTATCCGAACGTCCGCGAATGATCCAAGACTCTATATAACTTTCTTGCTGAATAGAACCACTCCTTCTTTGATGTAGCATCTCCCTTGAGTAAGCGATTCCAGCGATAAGCAATATCGACAATAACGAGGCATAAGTTGTACTCCCCATTTATGTTCTAAGCCCTCCTTCTCAACCACTCGTTTCTTATCTAAACAACCTGAGAATAAACAGGCATGATGCAATCGCTTCGCCATAGGAGCCAGAAAAAGAAATGCATGCTTTTCCATGCTGAATCTGATTACTCCGTTTTTTGTAAAAACGACATCCCGATCAGTTGCTGCTCTACACTACCATTAACAACTTACTGAATGGGTTTAAGCTATCTTCAAACCGTAATAATTATTGATCTTAATGAATTTTAAAAAAAAGGGAGCAATAGTGAGACGGGCTAAAGAACTTTTCTTTTTGCACTTATGGCTTTCGTTTCTTTGCCACCTGCGTAGCCGCGTTCGACTTCACTTGTTCAGAATGCATCCCTCTCTTCGGTAGACTAAAAATATTTTGTCTTGGTTTTTGCGACACGACAATAAATTTGGTGATGTTCAAAGATGTCATCTCAGGCAAACCAAATGCCTTTCCTGTGCGCTAGTTCGTTAAAGAAACTGAAGGAGAAGAAAAACAAGAATACATAGTTAGTATAGTAATGAAGTTATCAAAAATTACTTATTCTCATGTTTGGAAAATTAACCTGTTTATTAAAGCGAAGTCAAATCCGTGTTCCAACACGCGTTGATTTGTTTTGATGAACTCTCAAATTTTGATAACTAAACTTAGTCACTCATGAACTGAAAGGTTGAACACTTCTTCTTTTTCTTAAAAGTTAAAACCTTAAAATGTCCACAATTAAGAACATGCAAAAAACACATTGCCTGTGCTATTTATTCGAAAAATAGAACAGTTTTGATAGTATATTTTAAAAATATGATTGGCCTTGGGACTAAGTGTCGTATAAATAGACATGGACAAAAACTGTATCTCCGAATTTTTTGCAAAACTAGCTAGGTACATGGTTGGAGTCGTTAGGCAACTTTCATTTCAAACCATTTAGTTTTCCTTTTGTTTTTCTAAAACACAAATTGTAGAGTTCGTTCGCAAGCAAACCGGCTTACATGCAATACCAGCAGAACCAGCATTGCATTATTCAGTAAATTCGGCCTTCAAGATCATCGACGAAAAAACCAAGTTCTACGCCTGATTTGGTCTCCAAAATCATCCCGAAATTTACATTCTGAAAGTGGCCAGAAACGAACTTTTATGATTAAAACATTGCAGCCATTGGAATTTAGGCCTGACTAAAGAATGTCCTAGGCCCCGCCTCGAATCTCAGAAAACTCTTGCTCACTGCGCACGCTCCTTCCTGATTGCTACACAACACTTGTGCTGAAACTCGTTCCGTTACTATCATAGATGTATGTTTTTAAGTTAAGTTACATTGAAAACTTATTTTTGTTAGACTGCACCTTTGTTATTAAACCTACTTAGGCGATTAATAGTCATTTCCCTATTTATGCGCATTTTAATAAGCATATAACATTGCATGAAAAATGCGCACTGTAAGTACAAATTATGATTGATTTCATTATTATCATTGTTATAGCAGTTGATAAACTTGTTGATGCTAAAAACGGACAGCATAAGGCACACAGCGGAACCTAAATGTATGCAGTCTGTTGGAGCTATATAAAAAACCCTATGAATTAAATAATGTACGATTGAAGATATAAATCTAAAAACATTTTAATGTTTTCTGATACAAAAACTATATAAAGAGTCCCTATATACTATTCCCTCGGGGTGAATTAAGTAAAAGTTCTCATTATGTTGAGAGAACTAAAGATAGTAGTCTTCTGTATACGTCATGGCCCCTGCTGCCAAAGAACGTCCTCATTGTTAGATCCCTAGACATTGCCCAGCACGTCAATGATGATGTTACATGGTTCAACCTCACATCCAGGGTACTGTTTCCGTAGCTCGAATCGCAAAGGTCCACACTTAACCGTTTTCTCCTCGGCCTTCTTTTCCCGATGCTCTGTCCACCCTTACCCACATTGTTCTATCAACCATAGGCTGCTCACATGGTGACATACTGCGGTTATGAGTACGACTGAATGCGAAAACCATTCTTTCCCTCGGGTTTTCAAGGCCGTCGAGGGTGCCCTCTTCACCGCCCACCCCTTCTTAGTCTGGTGATTCATAAAAATCCAGCGTCCACTCTGCTTGTATTGAAGTTAGTGTGCTCGGTATAAACTGGTGCATCCCAAAACGCTTGTGCTTCAGGTGACTCGTAGGGGAATTCCAAGGAGGAACCGTGTCAGTTAGTCCAAGTTAGTCCGAAGAAAAGGACTTTATGTGTCCAGATGTTTAGACTGGGCAAACGCACAGCATCCCTGATAGCACATGCGCAAGAGTCTCGGGAGATTCCCCGGACGTCTTGCACGTGATACTGCTTTAGTGCTGTTCTGTCTTGTGGACAGTATACCACTATAGTAAGTATGAGCTGCTGGTAGAGCAGACTCCAAAGATGATATTGGTACAAGTGCATGTCTAACCTCACAGCCAAGCAATGAATCTGCTCTGACTTAGCGTTCTGTCCTGCCATTCAACCTGCAGGAGCCGCTCTTTCCAACTCTCTTCAGTGGTCTCTTCTTAAAGCTTCTCTACTTCTATTTTCTTAAGACCATCTTTTACTTTTGGCCCAATGATCTCCATCTCAGGTTGTGATTCAGACTCTCCTTCTAGCAGTATCTCGGTCAAAACCTTGACGGTTAAAAAAGATGTGACTGAATGACATATAAGTGCGTTTTGTTTTCTTAGATGGACGTTTTACTTCATGTAAATACGTCTTTGCTTCCTACATATATATTGTTGCATTCGTAAACCAAGGCAGCCAACCGGTTAAAACTTAGAAAATTATTATACTAGATATACTTCTTATTAGCCGAATGCAAGGTTTTCTGTGCCGTAAGTTTAAATTTTGTTCTGTTCTTTTAGCATAAGAATACTTAAAAACACATGTTCTTTTGTTTTGTCAAACTTTATTTCAAAGACACTGGCTCGCCGGACCTATAACAACATTCGAAACGAGGTGGGGACTAGTTCCGATTCCTCTGAAGCAGACAGCGATAAGAGCGAACTTTTCAGGTGGGTTTCTTTGAAAATGTTTTCCCTTAGTGATTTTCTGTCTGTTAATCGAGATTTATGAATTCACAGTAATTCCAGGAAAGACCTTTAGGTCAAAGGCTAAATGTTCCTAAGAGAGAATACCCGAGGTTCAAGAGCTGGTTCTTATTGTCTTTGCAACATTTTATGGAGCTGTAAGAACTAACAGCCAATAATTAATCGAGGCCTGTTAGGGTAGACAAACAACATACCACACGTCGAAAAATGGCGGGAAAAATGCGTCGAAATACAGTTCGTTTATCAAACTTCTTTTGTTTCTGATATTTTTCTCAGTTACTTGTAATTTACGCTCAGATACAATATTTTTAATGCTTTTCACAGGTAAGTCGGTTGAAACAAGAAATGCAACATAAAACAAAGATAAATTAGAAAGACAATGCAAAGTGTTACATCTATAAAAAAGTTTATCTAGCAGTTGATTTTGAGAAACAAGACGGAAGTGTTTTGAGTGTAGCCGACATGTTCGATCGACAGTTAACAGTGTTGCCATCTCCAATAGTTGGTGCTAATTTATTAATTTACAATAAAATGGAAGTATAATAAGTGATAGAATGATTGCAAGTTATCATGATAGAATTATTGACCTAGTAAAGATTATGAATCGATTCTTATTTATATTTCATGATTCACAAAGGTTTCCCAACGCGTGAATGTAAATGATTCTTGAATCTTTAGATGGAATCCCAGTTGTTTTCTGATCCTTCGTTTATAGATAACCGATTTTAGATTTCATATCGCTTACAACCTTCAGTTATTCATTTTTACTCTTTAGCGAACACCATTCAGAGATAGCGAAAAGAGAACCTTTCGATTTTGGACATTACGGAAAGAGAAGATCTTTTCCCAAAGAAAAATCTCAAAGAATGGATAAGCGAGAGCCATTCGACTTTGCCGGGTACACAGGGAAGAGAAAAGTGTCTACCAGTAGCAAGAAGAGCCCAGCTGTATCACAAGGTGAATGATGGAGATTTCTGTTTGACGACTTACAACGTATATCTGAAATATCGTAATTAACTTCTTTGCAACTTTTTAAAATTTAATTTCCTAGTTTTTTTGGAATCTTTTTGAGTAACTTTATTGTTTTCCAAGCAGACCTAGCTTTTCATCGATTCTAAGTTGATGTTGCTGAAAATCAAACTATTGTCACAGTTCCTTATGAATGCAAGGAATCCATCGCCCGATATTCAGGGATGGGATTCAGCCAGGGAGGGGCTACAGCCTGGTAGGATCTAGACAGGGGGCGGATAAAACTTGGTAGGATCCAGACAGGGAGGGGCTAAAGCCTGATGGGATTCATCCAGGGAGAAGCTAAAGCCTGGTGAGAATCAGTCAGGGAGAGGCTATAGCCTGGTAGTATCCAGACTGGGAGGGGCTAAAGCACGATACGATCCAGACAGGAAGAGGCTAAAGCCTGGTAGTCTCCAGACAGGGAGGGGCTAAAGCCTGGTAGTATCCAGGATGGGAGGGGCTAAAGCCTGGTAGGATTCAGACAGGGAGGGGAGATCGG
>JAOBRD021146196.1:0-10867 GCA_027575215.2 Hydrozoanthus sils | reverse complement strand
CTTAAATATATAAATGAAATAAATCACTAATGTTTACGATTGAATTGAGCATCGAGGTCATTTTTTTTTAATTTCCGGGATTAGCGAACAGGGGGAAAGTTTCTAGTTTTTATCATATATATTCCCTTGTTGATTGTCCGCCAAGTGTCTTGGGACTCTCTTTATGTACAGAACGAAGTTTCATCAACAGCATTTCTCTTTGTGTTAACAGAGAACAAAGCGAGCTCATCACGACCCTTCAAATGGAGAAAGAGTAAGTAGCTTTTTACTCACAAGCAATCGTTGTTTTTTGTTCCACGTAGAAGGTGGAAAAACGGGAAAAATATACTTCAGTGAACACATTTACTGGGTTCTTGTAGCAAGATCTAGAAACGATTTAGTTTTAAAATTTATGAGACATGTGTCGACAAATACCACTAAAGTTGTTGTGCTCAAGTACAATGTGTTATACTGAAAGTTTACATGAGATGTGGTTTTAAATGAAAGGAACATGCAGCCTTATTAAGAATGTGAAGCCCGGACTACACTGAGCTTCTTCTGATTGCTGAATAGTATAGCCTAAGTCAAGTATAGCTTATAGGTAGCGCATGTTATTGTGCTGATGTTTTTAGTTGTTGCAGAAGTGCAACCCCCCCCCCCCCCAGTCCTCCTTCCTCCACCGTCCTTAACCCCCCAAAAGGCTGACTACGCGGCTTTATATAGAGATTATTTGCCATAATCTGGCCTTCCCGATTCTCTCAGAAATAGACTGCCACATCTAGTTAAACGCATTTCAAACATATCTTTACTTTGATTTCTCAGTCGATTCCAGGAGCAAAGCGAAGCCTTTAAAAAATCCAACAGCTCCATGAAGGAAGAACTAGGTGAGTCATGGCCCCTTAGATTGAGCCAGATGGCAATCTTAGTGTTACCATACTAGTTCATCTTTAGTATAGCCATTAATTAAGAATGCAAGTTCCTTTATATTTCTATATCTTCTGTAACAGCAGCATTAGTTAGAGTCATACGTACTCAAAACAAAAACTCTCTCTTTAAAGCAGCGGAACAAAATTCATCGTGTAAGGTGACTTTTAAGAACTTTAAAAAGCCATATCTTTTGAAATTACTTAAGACCATTAAGCCGATATATTATCTCAAAATACATTTGACAAACCCATTGCAAATAGAGCGTCGCCATTTAGCAACAAAATTGTTATGTGAAAAAAACTTTTCGAGTTTTTCACTTGAACTAATTTAGCAAATCAACAAATTCCTGGCTGTCGGTCAAGCTTTGTAAAATGTTTTGTATTCTAGTACTCGATCGTTCAAAAGGGAGAATAGGGGTTGTGTTTATTCAAGCTTGCTCGCACTAACCGTAGCTTTTTACCTAAAAATTGGAAAAAGAAGCAGTGATTAAAGCCGACAAACAAACTTCATTAGAAGCAAGCTGATTTTGTCTCGTGTTTGGTACCTTTATGTAAATTTTTGTCTTATCCCCTTTAGAATATAGTGGATTTATATTATAGATTTTACAATAATTAGTAGTAGATCGCTCATTCGAGTTTTTGCCACTTTCTCTTCAGATGAAAGACGAATGGAGAGTGAACGCCTTAAGGTAACAATAAAATGATAGCTACAATGTTATGAAGTGTTTCGTTTCCTGCCCGTTCCCTCTAGCAACCAAGAATATCTTAACTTGGTCAGTATCCGCCATCGTAGGTTCGGCTCAGCCTATTTTCGATTGTAGATTTGTTTATTAGCGTTTAATCAGTTCAGTATCTCTCGTACAAACAAGAAAGCGCGCTATAAGAGGGTTAGGCCTTCCACATCTGACACCCTTCAAAATTCAGATTTTGAACCAAGGGGTGGTTCAACTTCTAGTCTCATAATAAAAATAGAGATATTTATTAGACTTGCAAATGAATCTATTTTAACCGCCAAAAAACACCCCAATATATGTTACAAAAATTTATGATTCTGAAGTAATTGGTTATTCTGTTCATATGTTACATGAAACAGTTTTACACATGAATAGTCTGTTTGTTTCCTGCGATGTACTTCGGAGGTTGAGTGACAACTGTAGGCGACGATGGCCTGGCTAAGGCCTTTTATTTAGGTCCATGTTTAATTCAATGTCTCTTTAAAATCTTCTTTTATCACTTTTGTTCAAAATACTTGTAATTGAAAGCTCCATACTCCGGGACATTGTTGCACCGAAAAGAGACAATTTTTTAAACGACTTTATGTGTGTGTTTTTGGGATTCCGCGGGAAAGTGATGCATCATTTTATGTGTTCATCAATCAATTTTTAGATATTAAATGTGCCGTGGTTTAAAATGTTTGCACAATGCCATGGACTTTTATTGGTAAATAAGCGTAAATATCCTGGCAGCTGACGTTTTTAAACGTAAACATGCAAGTAGTTGTTCATTCTTATTCAGTAAATTGATCCAAATTGGAAGTACTTTCAAAAAGCCAAACACTTCGCTTTATAGAAAAGCAGCTGCCTTTTATAGGATAAAAGCTTAGATTTGTACCTTAATTGCCTTAAAGAGCTTTATACTTTTGTTATATCGCATAATTTTGAAATTGCGGTCGTTTAATTATTTCATTACCAAAAAAAATTACTATTGGTTCTTGATAGCTAACTGATTTTCTTAAGAGAAATACATTTTTAAAAATTGTGTTCTAACCACAAGTTTCTTGGATTTAGTATCAAGAGTTTTTTCTGACTTCGTTTATAGGAAAGTTTGAAAGCGAATTGAATGGTAGTTTTGTTTGCTTAAGTCTCGTAGAAGTCAAGCAGAGAGACAGCTCGACAAAAAAAGCTTCACGTTGAAGCTGAGGGACACAAGCTGTTAAACTCGGCCATTAAATCCGAAAACCACTAGGCTATCAACAACTGCCATTACACTGTTGCTTTAACTCCGTCGTTTTCGGTTACTATTAACATTGGTTTAATCAGAAGTGCTTTAATGGAACAGCTGTTTTAATTACCCGCCATTTCTTCTTGCGTTAGTTGGTTTATTTGTCTGAGTCTTGCTTAGTGACGTCATCGCCGCGCAGCTGTGTTGTTAGTTTATTCGACTTACTTTTATTTTTAATTATTTTAGTCTCTCCAGGCCCACTCGGCCCAACAGCAAGTACTTCTACATCAGCTGAGGAACCGTTTGCAGGAATACGAGTATGTTTCATTCAGTTTCCTTGTGTTTTATTTTATGCAGAGGTATACGGCTTTTTAACCGCTGTCTAGTTTGTATAGGCGTTAGTTTGCTTTGCGGGAGGCCTTGGTAAGATTTTCCGGCCGGACCTTTGCTTAGATTTAAAAAAAAAACTGAAAAGAAGGTGCTGCTTCCCTCCCCCCCCCCTCCCAAATCTGAATGTGGTCAGACATTCGGTTCTTTAGGTTGTTAAACCGGAGACCTTATGGTTGGGTACTAATACCTGTAACTTTTGAACCACCTCCATTTTTTTCTAAAGTTTTGGCATAGACTGCTGAAACATAACTAGAAAAGACTTTTGATTACTTACCGAAATTGATGAACATTTGCATTTGACCAAAACAGACAAAACGCCATGTTTTAGTGCTAGAAAATTTAAAGTGACTGAATTCGAAGTTGTAAAGCTAATTGCAATTATCGACTTGTTGCTCTTCGCAATGTCAAAATGCCCTGCTGAAGTAATTTTTAGTCCTTGTAGTAATCGTCATACTGACCTAACCCCGGCCGGCTTTTCTTGTTCTTCCTGGCAGAACTGAACAAGATGCAGATATGCTCAGTCGGACCCAGGCCATCGACGATCTCCACACTCGCCTCAAATCCAACGTAGAGACAATCCAGCAGCTAAACCAACAGCTTAACACACTCAACAAAGAGAACCTCCGCCAGAGGCACGTGCTCGATCGGGAGGTGGCAGCAAGGAAGGTGAAACTCACGTCCCACTTGATTTACTTCTTACAGCGTGCTCTAAATCTTAGATAAGTTGCAGGGCTTGGCTGTAATGAATACACTATAAAACAATTTTTTTTTTAGTGTTTTCATTGTTAGAATAAATTACATTGTGCTCTATATTTTAGTTTGACGTTTTTAATAAAGTTTGTTATCTCCAAAGAATTCAGTTGAAAAGTGTGCAAATGCCTGGAGCCTTAATTATTCTGTTCTTACTAGCGCTAAAAGTTGTGTAGCTTTTACTCACTAACAAACGTGTAAGCTGCAACAAAGCGGCAAGTGCCACTAAGAAAACGCAAGCTGAATCAGCCTAAGCAAGTGCAAACACACACAAAACATACAGACAAGTAAAGAAGAAAAGTTAAGATGTGTTAAACAGTTTTAATAAAAGCCGTTTTTGTCGTTTCTTGTTGCGTCGGTGCTACTTACACAGTAGCTTGTTTTTACTTTTTTCCTCAGAACCTACAGTTACAAATAGAATCACGTGATCAAACGATACAGACGCTCAAGTCTCAACTTGACGGGTACCGCATGACTGAACTGCCGCGTCGGGACACAGACCCCCTGGTGAGATGGCAGCACTTGAACCGTGCTGCCAGTTGTTTTTATCGGGTCGCTGGGTGGCAGCTACATTTCTGTTCATTTCTTTGTTGATTTGAGTTGTACAAAAATGTTTTTCTGGTGAACTTAAACGGAACAAAACTTTCCCACAAAAGGGATTTGTGGTATTGAGTATTTTAAGCATTTAAGTGCTCGATTGTCATTGAGTAAATACTGGTGTATTGGACCGATTTAAGAACAATTTACGAAACGTTCATCAATTCCCCGAAGTGTTTTGTCATTTTACAGCAATGATAATTGGATTTTTTAGGTCTTTTTCTTGTTCTTTGTCTTTATTTCTTCTTTTTCACAATTGGCAGTCTGTCTTCTGATAGCCGAAGTCTTTAGATAAGTTAATCAGTTTTCTAATCCATTATTAATCACTTTTAATTTAGCTCAGCCCGTTCAACGTCAGGGCAATAAATGGAATCAACGATTCGGCCTACATCTCCTCAATCGACAAAGAAATGTAAGTGATGTAAGTCGTGTGCATAAAAGCTCCATCGATAGTTGTTTAGCTCCAGTGCCAGCAAACTAATTTATCTGTAACTAACTCGATTCTTTTGCATCCACAGGCCGACTTCCGCTCAGAAGGAAAAGAAGGTTAGACTTCAGTTAGATTATGGTGGCAACTTACTTTTGCTTTTTATGCACAATATTGCAAAAGGGGTTGTGGCTTTGCATCTTGCTTTGATACTACAATAGCATGGACATCCCATTAATTGTAACCCTTGAACACATGCCATTGTGTGGAACCCTTGGGACATCCCATTAAGTGGAATCCTTGGGGACATCCCATTAAGTGGAACCCTTGCGGACACCCCATTAAGTGGAACCCTTGCGGACACTCCATTAAGTGGAACCCTTGGGGACATCCCATTGAGTAGAATCCTTGGGGATATCCCATTGAGTGGAACCCTCGGGGACATTCCATTAGGTGTAACCCCCGGGGACATCTTTTTGAGTGGAACCCATGATAACATCCCACTGAGTGGAACTCCTGGAGATATTCCATTAAGTGGAACCCTTAGGGACATTCCATTAAGTTTAACTCTCATTGAGTGGAATCCCTAGGGACATTCCATTGAGTGGAACCCTTGGGGACATCCCATTGAGTGGAACTCTTGGGAACATCCCAATAGGTTTAACCATAGGGGATACACCTTTGAGTGGAACCCTTGGGGACATCCAATTGTGTGGAACCCTTGGGACATCCCATTAAATGGAACCCTTGTGGGACATCCCATTAAGTGGAAACATTGGGGATATCCCTTTGAGTGGAACCCTTGAGGCTATCCATTCATGGAGTATTAAATCGAAAACTTGGGGACATATTATTAACTGGAGCACTAGGGGACATACCATTAACTCAAGCTCTTGGCGCCAATCCCCCTAGTGTGCGTTAAATCGATTCCTGTTTAAGGCAGCGGAGTGCACTTGCCCATAACTTGTATACCGTCTAAGGTCAGTGGCACAGTTGTCTCTGTAAAAGCGCCGTCGCTTACTCTCTGGGGCCCGTAGCACAGTTTTCTCTCGAGGCTTATGAAAAATAACAAACATGGCAGATACTTTCCTCGCAGCTCCCAACTTGAGCCTGTATTTTTCATTGAACGAGTTTAGGAGAATTTTACTTAAATTACCTTCAGTAGTTCCCTGTGTTTGATCAATTCTCATTTTCTCAGTATCAAATGTCTTATTAGGTGTGTGTTACGTAAGGAGAAGTTAAATGTTGATAACTGACTGAAAGGATTAAAGCGTATCCTTGTAATCTCGGGAACATTGTTCGACAGAGCTTCATTTATTTGAGGTTGTGTTGAGCAAAATTCGCGAGATCGCAAACTAATCATTAGGGGAGTCAGTGTTGCCGAGTGGTTAGCGCTCGTGGCTGCCACCTCTGTGGAACCGGGTTCGAATCCTGGGTTTCGCACGTGGGCTAAGATTTGTCGATCCTCTTCTGACAACGAGGCTCTTTATACGGGCTCTCCAGTTTTCCTCCCATAAAATCGACTTTCACGCCCAGATCTGTGCCGTCGTCAAGCGATTAAACACAACTGGCTTGGGAGAATGAGCAATTTCTCTCAACGTTACGACGATAAATAAAGTTATTTCTTTAAATTGCATCACAGATTCGTTCTATTATGAAGAAAGAATTGGAAAAGGCAGGAGTAAAAGACGCTCAGGTGTTGGACAAGTCATATTGGATCCATCGTGTTGGTGAGGTTAGTTTACAGTGTTTCAGCACACAACGTCATTACACCCAATCGACCTTCCCAAAAGGATGGCGGCTGTATATTTTACCACAATGCACTGCGAACCTTAGACTGCTAAAAGAAACTCAGGGAAGGTAACAGTTGGTAAAACTCTTCCTTGTACTAACAAAACAGTGTGTGTCAAATTTGAGGCTTACAGATTCACACTATGCGTTTTTATGGGCAGATTTTAGACGTTTATGCGCTAGGAATTATGGGTAAATGTACAGGTCGCCATCTAATGCGTAATCGTGGACTATGGCACCTTGATTTTCGTTCACGTCGTGTCTTGAATATGTTGCATCACCGTTTACATTATCACCAATCCACTTTTCTACCAACATCTAAATCTGCACGGGATGTTAAGATAACACTTTGATTGCTGCTATAACAAATGTTTGTGCACGTGCTAGGTAAGATCCCTGACTGTCAAGCGTGAAGCCCTGGGTTCGAACCACGGCCTTGCCTATTAAGGGTTGAACATTTGTGCGGCCTACTTTCGTCACACCGTCCGTGGACAGGGAGGTTAAGCCGATGGTCTAGTCTCTCGTCCTCTAGCTGGGGACTTAAAAGAACCCACTCAATAATAATAGCATGGTTTCGACACGGCGGGGCTGTGATCTTTTTTTTAATGTACACGAACACATTTGAACGTGTCCCCCAACTAGCTACGTAGACAAAGTTTATTTATTTATTTACTTCTTTTGTATTCAAAGTTTCAGAAATATTTACACTCCAAATTACATACTTACGCGTATTAAGTTGCTGTTTCTGTTAAATTGATCTTAAAGCGTCATTCAAAGTTGTCCTCTGGTGTTACTGTTGTGTTAATTATTTCCTTTTTCATTCTTGGTCGAATGAAAAAATTCCTTTTTCATCCTTTAGTCGAACGAAAAAAAAGTTGTTTGTGCTTTATGGGTTTTATACGGAAGAAGAAAAGACGTAAAATTTGTTCTGCGCATGCGCTGCTAAGGAGGCCCAGATAATTATAGCTTTCCGCTGACTGTTTACTCAAATTTTTTTCCAGCTCTCAATCCAGCTTCAGCAGAGCAGCGAGTACTGGGCTCAGAAAGTGCGGGAACTTTCAACGCAACTGGACGACCAGGCCGTATCTCCCAGCCACATTTATTAGCAACCCATCCTACGTATCCCCACCAGTCCCAGTCTCCTCGCAAGTTTTTAAGAACTGGAACGTGAATACAAATTTTATTTTCAAGTTCGATTTAACATGAAAGCTAAGGCGACACTTTTCGCCCTTCCCGGGGCTCACCCGATTTAAAATTATTTAAAAGAAAACAAAAGAGAGAATATAAGTAGATAGAAAGTTATGGAAAGGTCACCTTTGGTCAATACCGGAAAGAAAGCGATTATGTGAAAACTGACCGGCTTTTGAATCTGGCTCAAGATGAAGCTAAAAATATGTATGATAAACTAATGTAAAGACTTAAGGGTGACGTTTTTAACTCATTTTTAAAGCCTATCTTTTATGCACCTCTTTTAGCCTTTCTTACTCTTTGAACTTTGCATCGCATTTAAAGTTCTTAAAGACCTGCATTATGAAAAAGTTTTTGTGTAAAAAAGCATAGTTCCAACTTTATCATGGCTTATTTGTAGACTACTAAAAAGTTTAGTGAAGTAACTTGTAAATGAATGAGAGCATCAAATAAAGATGAATATTGTATCTTAAAAGTTTTTTTATTGTTGGAAAAATAAAGTTGAATTTTCCCTTCATTTTATGTTTTCAACAGAATAAGAGTTTGGTGGCTTTGATTTTGAAAAAAACGAGTTTCGTCGGGTTGGGCCGAGATAATGATGGCTAGTTATTCTGAGCCGGCTGAGACCAACTCTGATACCGGTAAAAGTCAAGGAAATAATTTTGATATTAGGTACTACGTGATAGCGGAGCTTTATTCAGTGAAGTTCTGTCTCAACACTCTGTCTTCCGCTGTCCGTAATCTAGCTTCTTCTGTACTGAAGTTTTGCTTACATTATTTTCTCTACATCAAAGCAAAAATGCATTTGTAGCTTTGATGAATGCACTGCCGGATGTCGGCCCGCGTCGACTAAATTTGTAGTTCCCGCCCAAACAGAATCGGCCAATAAGAATCGTGATGTACACCGGCATACAGCTGGGCTCCCTGTGCTAGGCCACGAAAAACTAACTCAATGGTGGTGTTTTTCTTTAGTATGCGAGGCTTGCGAAGGTCTCTGCTTTTTACCATATTTCCTATTTTTGACTATGTAAAATAGTCCTAAGTTCACTAATATGAAACGAAAATAATCATACCAGGTGTAAGTCCTGTCGGCTGCTCCAAATAATGTGTTTTTAACAGCCTCTGAAGGTTCCTTTGAGAACTTTTATACAAATGCAAATCGCAAGACGCATCATTTGTCCTTGTATAGAATGCGGAAGTAGCTTGCTATGACACCGAGTCCAGTATATCAACTTACCGGGTTAAACTAGCCCCACAAAGGTACTGCAAACTACTAAGAACCAAGGTCCGGTTGTTCAACGACCCATTAGCCCCTAACCCAGGGTTATCCATGCTCCTGTCTTTTACAATCCGTTTAACTGACTGACTTGGCTTGGAAATTTGTGGTTAACCGATGCTTTTATTGTTTGAGATTCTCAGCAGTCAGTTTGTAAGCAAAGCAAACCTTTCATATTTTCGAGGTCAGTTTCCTTAATCTAGTATCGAAACTAACCGGCTTTCGAACAACTGGGTCAAGGGCTCAACCAGGTTAGTTATTTGTTTTAAAAATCAAGTCAAGGAATAGTTCAAAATCCGGCGCAATAAGAAAATATGCAACGGTTATTCTCATTTGAGACGTAGGTGCTACTGAGAGTGGGATAATTTTTGTATTTAAACCGAGTTCTAGAGATCTCAAAAAGCAGTTACTCCAGATATAACGTTGATTTTCTAATATCGTAGTGTGATATCAAAAGAGAGCGCCATTGTTCGTCCGTCACTGGTTATCGCGTATGAAACTGAAATCCCACGAATACTAATATAATTGTGAGTTACAATACACTTCAGTAGTCATGTTGCCCCAATTCTGTCACTTAATTCTTAAATATGAAAGTATAAAATACTAATTTTCATAAACGTTTTTCGTTTCTTTTCTATTCTCGATAACATTCTGATTATGGAGCCGAAGCCTGATGACTTCATCGGCTTGTACATGCGCATAAAAGAGCGGAAAAAGCGGAAACGGGGAATCCCCGCCGCTGACCAATCATATCGACAAGTTGAGGCTACTTCGCAGAAAGACTCGATGGACTCGACCACAGTATGACTATGAACGATGACTCAATCGATTTTTGGGCTAACTGTCATTGTTCGTTACAAAATTTTTGATCAGTATTCAACGAAGGCATTGAACTTCCCTTGACTAGCAGTCCAAGCGGTTTTTAGGGCATGCATTTACTACAAATGCATTTATAATAATCTCATCTCGAACAGGCATGGTCATGGCAGGAATTTTTTTAAGAGAAACGGTTTTCGTGGAAATTCGGGCTTTCGTTTTTCATCTCGACCCTCAAGCAGAAGGATGGTCGCCAGTTAAAGAAAAGGACGTTTATTGTAAAGTTCAATTAATTTGCCTATCACGACCGGATTCACTTCCAACTTATCGAGTACTGGCAAGGCTCGAGAGCAATGGAGCGGTAAGTTTAAGAACAACCTAGAAGATTTAAGATTAATATCACTTGTGTTCTCAATTTTTTCCAAATTGTCCTCGTCGCAAAGCAACTCGGGCAATTTTGGAAAAAGATGAAAACACACGTGAAATCAATCCTTAATTTTACTCAGCCCCATGCCATTACCTATACTAATATAAGGCAACGCCATCTCTCCTGTAATTAATAGTTGTTTTTGATTGGGTACGTTCTTCAAGATTGGTTATACAAGGGTCATGTATCATTAGAGATACAGAAGTAAAGCTTGAAATCATCTGTAAATAAAAATCCCTTGGTATGAAAATACAATTTTGGATTTGTTAATTAGCCTCAAGGACCTTACAACAGGACTGCTGTGAAGTGGGGGGGGGGGGGGGGGGGGGGGGGGGGGGGGGGGGGGGGGGGGGGGGGGG
>JAOBRD021146088.1:0-10868 GCA_027575215.2 Hydrozoanthus sils | reverse complement strand
TCCTTCTCCAATAACTTTTTGCTTCCGCCACTAATGGTCTGCTTTACAGCTTTCAAGTTAGCAATCATTTGAAGTACTCTTTCATCTTCCTTAGCAAAAGTTGTTTAAGGACGTAGTATAAATTCCTTCCATAGTGTTAGAGCTTATAACAAAACAGCTATATCATTAACAATTAGACTAGGAGGCGGATATTTCTATCAGTCAATAGTCAATGAAGCACGAAGCAAGAACTAATTCTCGTTTGTCTTTAAGCGATCCCAAAGGGTGGATGGAGTGCTTGGTCAGGGTTTGGTCAATGTTCTGAGCCGTGCGGGGTAGGGATTCGAATACAAAAGCGTACCTGCACAAACCCCCCCGCCCTCACCAGGTGGTGTTCCGTGTATTGGCGAATCACAGAAAAGCGAAGCCTGTAACAAAAATGCTTGTCCAGGTAAAAACCTCTCCCTCAGTTTATTTACTTTTTTTAAACTGCAATGTAATGGAAATTTGATTTTCTATCTGCTATAATATTTCTTGGTTTGTTATGGCAGTAAAGAATTGTAGAAAAGAAACAAATATTTTTAAGATCTTTTTCGTATGTCTAACTATGGCACGTAATTTTCCAGTTCCTCGCAATGGCAACTGGGGAGATTGGGCAGCGTTCGGCAGCTGCTCAAAGACATGCGGACAAGGGTTTAAAATTCTTAAGCGTCTATGTAATAATCCCCTTCCTATCAGACGCGGACTTCCATGTGAGGGCCCTGGTGTAGAAACAATGGCTTGCCAACTGGCTCAATGCCCAAGTAAGTGATTCACTTCCTTTTTTTAACCAATAGTCACTTGTTGCATAGCTTCCAAATTTTTTGCCTGATTAATGCAGAAAAATCCCAGTGAACTGTTGGCAAGGTTTGTTTAAGAAAAGTTTTGACTTTAGAAAACACTAAACGAAACATCAGAAAAAAAAACCAAAGGCCTAATTTTCCAAAGTTAAAGAAAGCTAAAGAGATATTGGTACTTTGGTGGATGCCATTTGAAATTCTGTTGTTGCTAAAAACTCAAAAAAAGAATATCATGGAAACTACACGTGTGAAGATGACTTCCACGGTCTTATCATAGAGCTCAATGGTTAGTGCCAGAGCTAGGTAAGAAATTTAAAAGAAATAGATTTGGCGAAAATTTTTACTTTAAGTTTGTAAATTGCGGCTCCGTCATCAGAAAGCTTTAGTGTATCGGATCAGACCTCATTAAACTTTTAGATGACGGAGCCCAAATCCATTAAAAACAAATTCCTATCAGGAAACTATAACTTTAAACAAAGTTAAAACAAAAAGTATGAAAATAGTTCGTTATCTTTTTTTCCAGGCCCCGTGAATGGAGTGTGGGCTAGCTGGGCGACTTGGTCGGTCTGTACCAGGCCCTACGGCGGAGGAACTCGGGTACGTTCACGGCTGTGTGCTGCGCCACCCCTTTCCGGAGGCGGTCAGTATTGCCCAGGTTCAAATGTCGACGTCGAAAATTGCAATACGACACCATGTAAAGGTAAAAAAACGAATACTGCTTTTCATACCGGCTGACTTCCTTTACCATTTTTAAAAGTAACAGTCCGAGTAAGAACTATGGAGTTCAACGGCCAGGGAATGCAGAAAGGTGTTAACTGTGATTTTATCAAACTGTTGATCTGATTGGCTAAACTTTAAAAACTGACAGTTTCTTCATAATTCAGCTAATGTTTATTTATTTCCGTTTTACTCATTCATTTATTTCTAGTTGAAACATTTCTGTTTCTAAATTTAAGAAAAGTTCTACGTTGGGAACATTAAAAATCAAAAAGTTTTCTTCGCTTTTGTTTTGGAGTTCCATGATTGGCTAAAATACTCTAGCACAAAATGAACACTGCGTTAAAATAGAGTTTCACTGATTTTCACTTAAACACTATGTTGTAAACTGTTCGAAGTATTCTCAGTATGAAAACGTTAACATTGCGGTGTGGGGCTTGTGAAATGTCGCAGAGCAATGGGATGTTCCCTAATTCTTACACCGACCTTTACTTAGCCCTTGTCTTACTGTTATTTTGCGATGAAAAGAGTATTGCCAGGCAACAGGGATCGTTTTGCTATCACTAATTGTTTGATTTTTATTTATCTTTGGTGCTGGTGTCGGCTTAAGAGTATTACTTCAATTTACAAGCTCCTATGAAATTTAAGAGAATTTCCGGATGATTATCTTTCGGTGCTGTTGTTGGCTTAAGAGCATTCTTTCATTTAACAAGCTCCTATAAAATCTACCACTGATATCTTCTTCGTCAAGAATATCGTTTTTACTATTGTTTATCAGTATCAATTACGTCACCGCCATTGCCATCGCCCTCGCTTTCACTATCGCTACTGTTTTTGTTTTCGTTACCATTGATTCAGTATACCTTTGCCACAAGCGTCCATGTTATATTTGTAGTTGATTTACTAGATCTCTTACGTTAACCGCATTCACTATAGTGACGTACCGTCATCACTATTGATATTCTTGTCATAATGCTTATATTGCTATGGCAACTCTTGAAGATCCTCAAAATGGAGGCAGGAGTGATTGGTCAGCGTTTACTCAGTGTTCTAAAACTTGTGGTGGAGGATCAAGAACTCGCACTCGCACGTGTAGCAACCCTCCCCCCCTGCGGGGAGGTCTTCCTTGTAGAGGGTTAGACGTTCAATGTGAAGATTGTAACATAATTCCTTGCGGTAAGTAGTTCGTGTGATCAACCATAGATACAACACTTTCGGGACGTAGCAGGAAAGATCGATCGAAACCACAAAAATTAAGAAAAGCAGCAACTAACTAGAGATTAAAGCTACATGGGTTTAACTCTTGTATCTGATCTAAAAAAGAGTAAACTCGGGTGTTAGCAGCCTTGGACAACAGCCTACTTTTATGTCCTTGGCCATTAACACTCGGGTTCACTATTTCTATAAGGAAGATATAAAGGTTAAACCCGCTAATATATGTGGCTTTAGAGTCTGTTTATTTGCTGCTAGCTATCTTAAATACGTATGCACAGTAGTCTGATGATTTCATTTGAACGATTTCTTCTTTTCGTTTCCTTTTTGTGTACCTTTTTACTCTTTCGTAAAAAGTGTGTAATCGCACAAGTTTTTTTCCAGCTTAAGATTTATTGTGCTACAGTTCTCCGTCAAACACCGCACCTAACTTTACCTTATCCATTTTTCTAAGTTCTCTATTAAGCGTTATAAAATTAGATATAATTGTCAAAGCTTGATACAAAATAAAAATGACAACTACAACAAGTTTCTTTGTTAGCGTCTATATTTCAATTGGAAAAGCAAAAATAATATTTTAAATCTAGAGTTCTAAAAGTATCCGACTTTTGAAAGAAGCTTTTCTCTAAAGATCGAAACAAACAAATTTTTCTCGAGTCTGAAATAAGTCTAATGGCGTTTTAGCTTTTTTCTGCTCCAGCGGGTAGACGAAATGGCGAGTGGGGAGCCTTCGGTTTATACACTCCTTGTACAAAGACTTGTTGTGGAGGTGTCCAGTTTCGGTTACGTGTCTGTAACAACCCAACTCCCGAAAGAGGAGGCCGCCCGTGCATTGGACAATCGTTTGAAAGTCGGACATGCGCAAACAATCCCTGTGCTGGTATGTTGTGTAAGAGTTGTTGTTTAAGTCCACAAAGTTCAAATTGTGAGGTGTCTAAAGAAACTTCAAATTGAATTAAGAAATACTTAAGTCTGAATTTTTTAACAAGTCTGTCACGTTTGTCTAATTTTTTTCAAAGTCGCTTCAAATTCACCCCACCTTCAGCAGACCGGAAACATCTATATACTGGCATCAAAGCGGTTCGTGTATGTTAAAACTCGTTTTACCGACCATGAAAGGATGGAAAGCTAAGTGAACTTACCATTGAGCCGATCCCTTCTCTGTATAATAGTCCACATCCGCTGTTTACGTCACAGTCTCTGAATTAGGTATTTCTGCGTTTTTTTAACGTTGTTGATGAAAAATTATTTTTCCTTTCATAATTTTTCGAATGAAAATAAGTTGCAAAATGTAAAAAAGAAGACATCCAGATTGTACATTTCCATCGTCTTGGATGTGTCTTTCGATTTCATTTCCTGAAAAACGAAGCAAAAAAAATAAATTCTTTTTGTCAAAAAACCTTCTTCCTGCCTCACTACTGTTCGTCGCCATCTTTGTTTACCCAATCCAGATCACGTGACTGACCAGTGGAATTTGTCTCTGTAAGGACACTCAGAGTCTTAACTTTAACTAACCTTTTTCTTTTAAAGTCGTAATCAATGGCCAATGCGGTGCATGGGGTGGCTACAGCGCATGCTCAAGACAATGTGGAGGAGGTACACAGTTCCGCACTAGAACTTGTTCCCGACCGCCACCCGCAAACGGAGGATTGCCTTGCGAGGGAAATAGCGTAGAATCTCGGGGGTGCAACCTTCAGAGCTGTACAGATATTGCACATTGAAAATAAACTCTGAATTCCTTGGTTTAGACGCCATAGACAAAAGACGAAGCAGCCATGTTGGTGACCTAAACAACAACAGAAGATATCAAAATATTTTGTTCAAGGACACCTGCAACAACGTCAGGTGACACCCGGCAATAAGTTGAATTGAAATCCTGCTTAGGAAATCATTTTTTCTATTCTGTTGTTTAGTTTATGAGGGGAAGTTGCACAACGTTGTGCAATCTTGAGTCGATTGTGTTGTTTATACAGAGTAACTTTGTAACTTTTTGTAACAATCGCTCAGTGTATAAATTTCGTTTTCATTAAGGATCTCCCACTTACGACTGACAACTTTCTATCATCACGAAAAGTTAATTCTGATATTTAGTTAATATTTCATTTGGGGTGGATAGTGAGCTTGGCGAAACGCACGCTTGAGCATTCTAACATATGTTTGGCAGTTTGTCAACTACAAAATGTTATAAATGGCGTAAAACAGAGAATTTCTTTAGGCAATTTTATTTAGGCAATTCAATTTCGTGATCGAAAACGAAAGCGAAGCGACTAATTCAGTCCATCAATTTGGTTTCGGTATCATTATCTATACTATTTCGGCGGTAAATGTTGTTTCGCATCTAGCATTTCTAAACCAATCAAATCACGCTTAACTGAGCTTGTATACACTAAAAAAAATTATGTCATCTTATGTGATTGGATATTTAGTTGTTTTCCCTCCAAGCATTTTCTGAAACCTTGTAGGTTTGAATTGTTGGTGTAAGTACTGTAGTTGAAAGATTGTGAATTGCTTTCCATGTAAAAATCTGGGTATTTTTCAGGCCCGTCTATTGATGGTGGCTGGACTGCCTTCTCCGCTCTTTCATCGTGCTCGAAATCCTGTGGGGTGGGACACAATTTCATGTTCGAACCTGCACGAACCCTCCGCCATTGAATGGTGGCGCACTGTGTGTTGGATCTAACATTCAAGTGGCTAATTGCAACGTCTCTCCATGTCCACGTAAGTTGATATTTTGAAATTTTTGGTATAAGGATAAGTAGGTAACTCCTTAGCTCAAACTATTTTTAGGGTTCAGTAGTTTAGCTCCATCTGACCCGTGAGGCATTTTTATGGCTGTTTCCATATCATTATAACGTATAATTATAATGAAAATTGCTGACTTTCCATCTCCTCCCAGAACCATCAAGCGCATCTCGTATAGTTTTGTTTATACATCACTTTTAATAATTGAAAACAAGATTATAAAACCAATAAAAATTTGTCGTAAAGAAGAAATGATGAACAGCAGCAAAACCAATCCATTTTCAATTTTCCAATGTGTATCAACCTGAAAAACGAGCAAAAAAATTGAGTTCGTATTGGGACTTGCCGTATTAGTAAATAAATAGTTAACCAGAGAGTTCCTTTATGAATCCTTAGCAATGGTGCTTATTGAAATGCTTTGTTTCAGCCCCAGGTACACCCGGTAATTGGGGAAACTGGGCACCATTCACACAGTGTACAAGAACCTGTGGGACCGGTATCACCGTGAGGAGGCGCTTCTGTGATAGACCGCCCCCATCGAATGGAGGGCTGCCGTGCTTGGGCCCAGCATTCCAATTCATATTTTGCAAGACTAGAGACTGCATCGGTGAGGCTAGCAATTTTTTCCTCGGTTTCCTGGACCCTGAAAGACTTCGAGTGACACTTTAATAGATACCGCTATAAGGACGTACAGAAAAACTTAAGGAAATTGTCGTTCTCCTTAAATTTTTTCCGTAATTTAGTTCAGCAGCAGGCCTACATATATTCCGCCGGCGGCGCGGTGACCGAGAACAAAGTCACGCAAATCCGAGGTTACAAGTTAAGAAAACTACTATAACAAAAAATAACAATACTCTTCAAGAATATTTGCTAGAAGAAAAACTATTGAAAGAAAAAAAGTGCAGTATTCTTTTAGGAAAGCTAATGAACGTAAAAATGACAAAACTAATAACTGTTTCCTTGTGATTCCAGTTGGAGTGAACGGTGAATGGAGTAGCTATTCTACCTTCGGAAGCTGCACAAAGATTTGTGGAGGAGGGATGCAGATTCGAACTCGTACTTGCACTAACCCTCCTGCATCGAACGGGGGGCGACCTTGTCTTGGGTCAGCTGTTGATACAACACCTTGTAGAAACATTCCCTCTAGAGGTTAAACATTAATTTTTGGTAGTATAATTGTAACCAAAAATGGAATCGCACTGGATATTGCTTTCGATACCGATACCGAAACGATTTATGGGTTTGTTCTTAGTGTTGCAACGAAAACACCTATTAATACAACGGCTACTACTACTACTACTACTACTACCATTATACTCTGTTCGTGAAAATGTTGATGATGTATTTGATAGTCGACTTACTAACGTCCTGCAATTTAAAATTTTTAACAAACAGATCCCATCAATGGAGGTTGGAGTGGCTGGGCTGGTTATGACCAATGTTCCAAGACCTGTGGTCTGGGTTTTCAGACTCGCAGACGCTTCTGTAACAACCCCTCCCCTTTAAATCGCGGGTTGCCTTGCGTTGGAGAAGAGTTTCAGACAAGGAGTTACCAAATAGCTGTATGTCCAGGTTTGTATAGAAGATTATCGGTCTTCTTCTTAAGCCTTTCAGCCCCTTTCAACTTCTAACTACTCCTTAACAAAATGTATAACAGAGTGGCGTATCCGGGATCTGAAAATTGTGCAGGCCCATATAGCCGAGTGAGCGCCTGAAGCACGAAAATTTCTAGGGGAACTGAGGGGCAAATTAAAGCAACGTAAACAGTTTAAAATGTTAAGAAAAAGTAATGCGCTTTAAAATTAAAATGTGATTTTGCAATTCACAGGAGCCAGAGATGGTATATGGTCGGATTGGAGAGGTTACAGTGTCTGTAGCAAATCTTGTGACGGCGGAATGCAGTTTCGTACGCGCAGATGCGACAATCCTGCTCCTCTGCGCGGGGGCGCATATTGTTCAGGAGTAAATGTTCAATCAGGAAGCTGTAACTCAAATACCTGTCCTGGTAAGAAGAAGTTTTGATTGACACTTGGATTACGGGTTAAGACGAAATTTCTGAAAGCTTTACAAAACCCTGCATGAATAAGTACTACTTAATTCTGGGCAAAATTACTTAGCGATGATTTGCGCTGGCATACTTCCAAAAATTTCCGAAGATTTTCCGAAAATTTTAAAAAGTCCCGAAAATGCCTTAAAACATTTTCCGAAGATTTTCGAAAATTTCCGAAGATTTCCAAACTTTTCGGAATACCTACGAAGGTTTTCCGAATTTTTAAAAAAAATCATAAAACATGCTTTAGAAACGATTTCAAACCTCTTCCGAAAATTTCCAAATGTTTTCAAAGATTGCAAAGATTTCATTACATCTCCAGCAATTTTCGAAGAAATTTGGATCAAATCAGTTAGGTTATGGAACGCTTTCGCGTGGGATACCGAGAAAATACCGTGGGATACCGAGAATGAATAATTTGGCCCTCGATTTCATAAACATGTAATCGCCTGGTTCCTCGTAAAGTTTAGGATTAATATCACTTGTGTTTCCATTTTTTCCAAATTTCCCTCGTCGCAAAGCGAATCTGGCAGTTTTGGAAAAAGTTGAAAACACTCGTGAAATTGATTCTTAATCTTAACTCGGCCCCATGCGATCACCTGTTTCATTAAGTTATATTTAGTCCAGTTGTTAGAACGGTGAATAAACATTCCGCTGAAAAGGAACTTATTTGCATTTATAGGTTACAAGTGACCTTTAAAAAGCAATTTTTGCCAATAAATTTTGTATTTTTCGCTCACTGGAGAAACGGGGAATAAAAACTGAAGATACTTCGTTGTCTTTTGACAATAACTAGCAATACATGGCGATTTAAACAAAATGACCAGATTGGTTTTCTCAGTTATTGAAACGACGGCGTCAAAACATTGAATATGGTTCTCAGGATTGTTCTCGATCAGAATCTTCTGAAAACAAATTTATACAATAAAAGTTTTAATTTAGACATTCTTTTATAAAAAAAAGGAAGCTGTAACATAATTACACACACAATTGTGTAAAAGGCTTAAAATGTTAAAAAGTTTAAAACCATATGACGTTTTCGACTAAAATGTCATCTTCAGGGTTTTGTTAGGCCGTTGTTTTGAAAAGCTCTGATCTCTGGCTAGTACTATTAAGTTCAACAAAATAAAACATGCATATACATATAGAATGTTCATCTTAGTTTTGTTATTTTTTTGTTGTAGGGGCAATAGACGGTGGTTGGAGCAGCTTTTTGTCCTTTTTTCCTTGCACAAAGCTTTGCGGAGGAGGAATTCAGCTACAACTTAGAGTGTGCAACAATCCTCCCCCTTCGGGTGGCGGCATTCCGTGTGTTGGTCAGGCTTTCAGAGGCAGAGCATGCAACGTTAATGCCTGTCCTAGTAAGTTGTTGTTCTTCAGCACTTGCCACACTAGAAGCCAAGGCTGAGCCCCTAGGGCTAAACAGGGTGGATTCTTGTACAATACGCACAGGCCTCCCATAATTATTATTTTTAGTTTTCTCAGGTATATATGATGGCTGCCGCTGGAATGTTTTATTTTTATTGTGTCGTCACCGAGGAGGACTGAATAAAAAGTCGAAAGACCTTTGGCAAAATGTGAAACCAGATCTAGATCGTTTTGAATAGTTAAATTTTTAGTTTACTTTGTATGTTTGTTTAGCTCTTTAGGAACCCAGACTGCTTGTCAAATTAGACAACTTTAATAAGATTAAGCCATAATTTAGTTGCTGGAAAAATGCCAGAGTAAAATGAACAGTCTAATTTATGAGATGCTCATTATAAAAAAATACAATCCTTGTCTTCATGTACAATATCAGACTCGAATAAGGCTAAGGTTTTCACTTGAATTTCTTTGAACAATCAACGTTCCACTATCTTTGTTTATACTCACTTAAATTCCTTTGAACAATAGACGTTCAACGTTAACTATTTTGGCTTATATTCCTTGAATGCAATCTTGAAAACAAATCTCTTGAAGACGATGGCAGAATGTCATCGAAACGTCGAGCTAACCGCGTTAGCTTTCTTTCAAATATATTTAATTGAAGAGAAGAAACAAAACACGCGCAGCTCATCTTTTGATGATATAGATTTTCGATTAATCCAGTCTAAACATGTGCATAGCTAGCTTCTCACCTGATCAATGATTCTCATGTAGGTCCCAGGAATGGCGCTTGGAGTCTGTGGTCAAACTTCAACCAGTGTTCGAAACCATGCGGAAGAGGTACAAAGCTTCGAGTCAGGACTTGTACTAACCCTAGTCCATTAAATGGCGGAGCCTCTTGTCCGGGGTCTGGTGCAGATGTTAGGAAATGCAACACTCAGAATTGTCCTGGTAAGAAAAACAAAGCAAAGAAAATTTTTAAAAAAGAGAATAGTTTGAAACTGACTACTAGGGGTACTTTCTTTACTTTCGAGAGTGGATTCTTCGGATTCACCCAAAAACCGGTTCCAGATTTCTTGCAAGGTCTGCGTTCTATATGACAAATCAGCGAATCAAGATTTTTTTTTATATTTACTGGATATTATTTAGTGCACATGGGCAACAAATGACCAAAAATCAAAGTTAAGATTTTCAGTTCCATTATCACAGGACTTAGGAATCGGGATTTGTATTGTATAAGGAACGTACCCTAATACTAAAAGAGATATTTGCGATGAAAGAAGTGAAGAATGGAATGTCTTGCGTCAACAGTGACAATCGCCGAGCGGTTAGCGTTGTCGACTCGTAATCCTTAGGTTAAAGGTTGCGACCTCGGGCCTCCGTGAGACCACTTTGGTGTGTCTTTGATCAAGCTGAAGACACTTTACCCGACTTGTTACGGTCGTCTTAGCTGTATTAACGAATACCAGCTCCTGTTGGGGGGTAACCCTGCGGTAGGTCTAATTGTCCAGGTCCAAGTTATTCAAAGGCCGATTAGCACTAATGTAGGGCTTACATTTTCCAACCTATGTTCGTAGTTCCAACCTTAAAGAAACTGCATGGTTTGAGCTTTAAGTTTGGATATTACAAGTTTTTTCTTTGAAAAACCTTAACAGTGTTTCACAAGAACCTTAAATCTTTCCTCATCCTTCATTTTGGTTTAACCCTGATTTAGCCAAAGCTAAGTGGCTCATAGGGCCGGCGCTTATCTCCGGTTTCTGTATTGCTAAGCGGAGGAGAGTCTTTTACTCCCACTGAACTGGACAGTAATCTATGCAGGTTTGCCTCCAGCAAAACTGTTACTAATTCGTACAGTTGAGTTGACTGGAACAAAGCCAAGTAAATTGTCTTGTTTAAGGGCACAGCACCTTGGTCTGGCCGGGGCTTGAACTCGCGACCCTAGCATAACGAGTCAAACGCGCTAA
>JAOBRD021145984.1:0-10868 GCA_027575215.2 Hydrozoanthus sils | reverse complement strand
AAGGGTTGAAGGTGGGTAACCCACCTACCTGGGTCACTTTTGACCATGTAAAGGGTTGAAGGTGGGTAACCCACCTACCTGGGTCACTTTTGGCCATGTAAAGGGTTGAAGGTGAGTAACCTACCTACTGGGTTATTTTTTGACCATGTAAAGGGTTGAAGGCGGGTTACCCTCCTAGCAGGGTCACTTTTTGCCTTGTCAGGGTTGAAAGCCTGTAACCCGTCTAGACGGGTCCCTTTTGGCGATGTAAAGAGTTGAAGGCAAGTAACCTGCCTAGCCAGGTCACTTTTTGCCTTGTAAAGAGTTGAAAGCCGGTAACCCGCCTAGCCAGGTCACATTTTGCCTTGTAAGGGTTGAAGGACCTGCCTAGCCAGGTCACTTTTGGCCATGTAAAGAGTTGAATGTGGGTAACCCGCCTAGCCAGGTTCCTTTTGGCCATGTAAAGGGTTGAAGGACCCGCCTAGGTGGGTCCCTTTTGGCCTTGTAAAGGGCTGAAGGTGGGTAATATGCCTAGCTGGGTCCCTTTTGGCTATGTAAAGGGTTGAAGTTCGGTAACCATATAGGGGGGTGATAAAGGAATTTCTTGTAAACACAACTGCCTCCTCTGCCTGTCACCCCTCCTCTTTCACAAGGTTTTGGGCCATTTTCAATAAAGATCAATTTTTTTAGGAAAATCGGCAAAAGTTCTTACTTTTAGATTCTAGCCAAATTCTGTTAAATCAGTTGAAGATTAACCAGAATGAATAAAAAAACTAGATGGTTTGGAAAAGTTAGAAAGAATTTGAGTTGATTTTGTTTTGCTGACAACAAAAGAATTTGATAATCAGCAAATTAATTGGCCAAAACTATATATAGCTCATTTCAGATGATTTCAACATTCATTTTTTAAAGAAAAAAATTAAGATTAAAAGGAATCTACCAAAACTATCTGATTTCGAAAAATTACAAAAACTTTTAGCTGGTTTTTACAATTTTTCATTCAGTGACTTCTTTCTAAAACACTTTTTGGCAGTGCAAAGCAAAATAAATCAAAATATCGCAAAGAAGTTTTAGATGATTTATTGAAGTTTCCTATTGTTACTGATTTACAGGTTAATAAATTTGGAAAGGGCAAGTTTAACTTTTGAAAAGTAGGAAACAAATAAAAGATACAAAATACAGATTTTATCATTGCACATTAAGGTTAGTTTCTCAGCCAAAACAAGCTTAACTCCTAGACTTGCCAAGGATTAGTAAACTTTCAAACAATTTTAAAATTTTAGATTATTCCTAGTATCACAAATAAACCATGACAAATATGTTTTTAGATAAATTGCCCAACGAGTCTTGGTTGTTTTGACAAGAATACACTTTGTAGCAACAACTGTCACTTGCATAATGAAGATGAACTTACTGCACAGAGTTTGATCAAGTCTGCAGCTCACTGGGGCGAGTTCTTCTTTCATACAAGATACACAGTCGTTTCAGGTTTTTGGCTGCTAGTCTTCTGGCATGAAATATCGAGTTGCCCACATTTTTTCATTGCCATCTACTTTCACAAGGCAGTAAAAATCTCGGGAGAGGTTTCCACTTGCATTTTCGTTATCATTTTCTTCTGCTTCCCGGACATCATATGCTTTTTCATATTTTGCTTCAAGTACATCAATCTGATGAGGGAAACAAATATTAAAGCAACAAGCTCAGTGATTTTTAAACCAAATGGCAACAGTTCAGAAACCTGATCATTGAAACACTTGCTATGTTTCAATATTGTTTTTCATTACTTAATTATTTCATAATTATTATTGTTGTTAAAATCATTAAACCTGGCAGCTACTAACACTGATTGCAAGAATTGCAAAAAGCACTGTGTCTCAATTAATATGGAAAAGGGCAAAATGGTAGTTGGAAGGCCCAGTAAAAATGGACTGACACCTCTTAACCTTTTCAAAGCAACAATAATATTTACATATTAAGCATATAAAGACTGACCAACACCCTTTATTAACTCTTTTCCTGCTAAATTTTTAAAAATCAAAATGATAAAATTTCAATAAAATTCAGGGCCACTGGAAGCAAGGAGGGGGGGGGGGAGGCTGTAGGCCCCCCAGTAACTTCTCCTCATTCATAGTTTTTATGTTAGAATAATTTTGAATTTAACAATGACTGGGCTTCTATGCTATACTCGCAGCCAAGCCCCCCCCCCCCCCAATATTAATTTTATTTCGACAGGCTTGAATTTACAAAGTATTTAACATCAAATTTGTTGAAGCAATGGTCATCTACTTGTAAAGACGAAGAAAAACCAAGAAGTATTTTTTATGGAGGAAAAATTTTATGCCTTGGTATTTTTAGGGTATTTTGAAGACTTTCCGACAGTCATCTTTACCCTTTTAACCCCAAAGACCCCTCCCCCGAGCTCAAAACCTTTCAGATCTAAACTAGAAAAAACACATTTTCTGGACAGTACCTGATATGTCTCTGGGGTCTCCTCTATCACATCAAATTTTGTTACTTGAAGAACAGGGATCTTTTTTGCTTCAAAGTGACCATAGAAGGCTTCTCCAATGTCCTCCACACATTCACTCATTTCCTCTGAGAACCACATTTCAAGCCTCTGTTTTTGGTCAGCAGCTTTCTTGAGAACATACCCAGGGATTTCTATAAGAAGGAATTCATAAGAACAAAATTGATAGTGTAATTATTGTCTGATGTAAGCAAATCTTTAGAAGGAAAGATCAGTGAGCATGGAAAGAAAAAAAATCTTTTCAATCAAATAAATAAATAAAAAAGCTTGGTCTACAAATCTGAAAATCTGGAAAAACTGGTTCACAAGTAAAAACTGCTAGAACCACAAGGTAAGCCTCTGCTGCTAAATTTTAAAAAAAATACTGTCATAAAAAAAGTTACAAAACTTCAAAATTTGTTGAAGCAATGGCCATTTCCAGAATGTACTTGTAAAGACAAAGAAAATGGTCACTTTATTTGTGGGTTTTCAAGCAGTGGTTTAGAAGTTAAAACATTTTTAGTTTATGTGAAACCGTTTTTCAATAGCAGGATAAGGGTTGTTAATGGGTTGAACAGTTACTGTAATACCCACAATAGCACTGTATCTACAACATCATTTCTTGTCAGTTATATGACCTTAAAGTCCCTATCAAGCTTATTTTTTTAAGTTCCAGATGAAAAGTAGAACCCTTTGATAATAATAATTTTTGAAAATAAAACCTTTACTGGCTGTTCCTGTTACATATTTTAGACTTGAAGCGTGCAATGATGACGTAGCACGAGGCATATGACATAGCATGAGGC
This sequence comes from Hydrozoanthus sils, assembly GCA_027575215.2. Taxonomy (NCBI): domain Eukaryota; kingdom Metazoa; phylum Cnidaria; class Anthozoa; order Zoantharia; family Hydrozoanthidae; genus Hydrozoanthus; species Hydrozoanthus sils. Next base: position 7,577 of record JAOBRD021145984.1, on the reverse strand, counting down.
ATGAAGAAGAGACAATCTTTTTTATCCCAAAAATACAATACTACAATAGTCACATTGTTATAACTTTAATCGATGAATTATTCCCTTGAAATTGTTTAAAATAAAAATTTTATGATATTTTTTAACAGAAATGAAATTTTTTAAAAAAAACACACACAACTCACTGGTGCTATGTCACAGGTTACCAGTTCCCGGCCTGCTCGGTCAAAATTTACATTCCAATCTTTTTTTACTAAAAGCATATTCAGACATGGAAATTTTCTTTGGTTTTTTTATTTTTGAGTTCACAGATGACGACAGTTTTACTCTGGAACTTAAAAAAATAAGCTTGATAGGGCTTTAAACAAGAGGCTGCTTTGTAAACACCTACTTGCCAAACATGAATTCTCTCACAAGCTTTTTCTCTGCACAAATAATCCTTGAATTGCAATTAGGTAATCAAATGTCACCAGTTGTGCTGGCACTAACTTTATTGGATACAAGGCAATGGACTAGTAACCACAATAAATCACTAGTCCACAAGGACAAACCTTTAGATGAGTTTGGATTTGTTAACCTCTCAGCATTAGTTTTTCATTGTATTTTGCCTTGTATAAGTCAACCTTTTAACACCAAAAATTAATGTCTAAAAATCGCACTCGTCTTATACATGGATCAAAACATGAAATTTTTTTAACACCCCTTAAAACTCTATAAAAATGTTTAAAACCAGCATTTAGATGAGAGTACTTGAAGCAAGAAAGAATTCTGTGGTCTTTACAGTATACTGTGTACAAACAATCAATTATTGTAAAAAAATGAAATGACATAATAATTATGTACTTTGCTCACTGTGTAATTTGTGTTGTTTTTTTTGTATTTCTTTCTCAAATTTTTATTACAAACTTAGATTTTTTGGTATTTTTATCTTGCAAAATATTGAGATTGACTTATACATGGGAACTCTAAAACTTGCACTTTTTTGGCTGCAAAATGGGGGGTCGACTTATGCATGGTTTCAACTTATACATGGCAAAATATGGTAGCCCATTTTACAAAACTAACTAGTCTATGGGCCATGGATGCACATTTTCACCCTGGCATCTGGGCTAACATTAAGCCAAGAAAAAAAAAGAAAAAAAAATTGATTTCCCATCCCTACTCGCCTCCTTTTTGCCTGCCTGCTCCTTTTTTTATTATTTATTATTTCTTTTTATATCTAAGGAAATCTTAGCAAAATCTGAAAATCGTTGGTGAGAAAGCCGGTTCTGCTGTACAATAAACTCAAAATACAAACAGTAAATCGCATTTAATGACCTGATGTGTAAATATAAAATGTAACTACTTAGACTTTATTTTCATTGTGAAAATACCATGAAAATGCAGAAGATCACAAGAGCCTTAAAAGCCAAAATAGTGTTTGAGAAATAGATGAATATAATAATTGAGTGCTCTGATTAAATTTTGCACATTGCAATATTACTTTGAATTCATGAAATATAGTGACAAGAACTTGTTGCTCGCAAGACATTTTCCTGATATAGAAACCGATATTGCCCTAATTAGAGATCTGAAGCAACTGTATACTGATATATTTTAAGTTGGAGTTTCCAAACAACAAAGGACACTTAGTAGTATTGGAAATTGAAAGTTCCTAGTTCTTGAGTAATTATGGATCAATATGAAAAGCTGGCAGGTAATAAATATGGAAGTTAGCTATATTAACGTATTATATTGTTTTATTGGAAGCAAAGGGGTCACAAAACCTATATTTTGGAAAATAATAAAAAATGACAAAATGATAAATAATAAGGACCTCCTGCCTCATGTATTTGGTGATTCCAAACAGGAAACTAATCATTTTTTTACTTGGCCTTAATGTCGCTAATTGTTTCCGCAATTTTTGGTTAAACCATTCCACAGTGATGAAGCTACAGCCATGTAATAACAATGAATGTGACCCAAAATGACTGCTGTGTATAATGAGTCTATTAGTACTAATTATAAAGTACCTTGTATTCATGTTAGAAAACCAACAAAGAAAATCAAAAAATAAACACAATGGATGATAAACCAAGATTACCCAACAAGTTTGTACTCCAGAGGGGCCTACTCACATATTCTACAGGGGGAGGGGGGCCCAATAGAGGTTCATATTTTAAACCAAAAAAAAATTGCAAGTTCAGAATTCATTTACACAAAAAATTCCTACTTTTTAGCATACACTTTAAAATGAACTTATGTTATAACTTCTTACACAATCCAAAAAAAATCTATTGAACCAAAAACCGTTTGACCAAAATTTCATACTAAAAAAATCCTTTGGATCCCCCATCATCAAAATAAATTAGAGAGCTTAAGCAACAAGGACAGCATTGCGGACGATGTTGGCAGAGAACATAATAGTGAATACAATAGCTGCATGTTGGAATGCACCGTGATGGCCACCTGCACGCTGTTGTCTTCAAAACTACAACGTGAAAAGCTTTATTTTGGAGTTCTTATGAGTACAGGAGTGATGAACAGAAAATGTTCTGAATCTTCGTTTGTCTTAATGCAGAGAGCTTTCATCTTTTTCTGTTCACAAAGCGTCACTAAAACAAAAGAGAGGGCAAACGAACCAGGCATGGTCGAAAAGGAAAAGCAAGAAATGTGTTTTTGTAAGCCACCATCGTCAATATTGGCGTCCTCATTGCCTAAGCTCCCTATTATGTAAGTGGGACCTGGGTTTGTACCTCTTTAAACACTGACTGCTGACTTCATATCATTAAAATTGTTTATGAAGGTTCCTTCTACACTTTTTATCAAGTATGCACAAATTCTGGTAAACAAACAATTGCCTAAATGGTGACTGTACTCAGTATCCCCAGATTCAAAAGATCAAAATGCCTTCAACATCAGTCTCCCCCCTACTAATTAATCCTCTCTACTTGGCTTTCTCGTATATTATGGTTCTCACAAACTCAAAAAAAACAGGAGACTACATGAAAACTGAAAAGTTTACCAGTCTCCTAGTTTAGTACAATGAATATTGTTTGTACATTGAACTGTATAGTAAATGTAAAAATAAACCATGAATGTAAATGAAAAAAATGTACTAGTCAAGTTGTCTAATATAAATTTGTTGTTGCTGACAGTTTAATTCTGATGAAACATTGATATGAGAAAACACAAGGTATCTATTCTGATGGTAAATTGGGATTTGCTTATCTCTATTTCTTTCTATTCAAACTTTAAGTTTGAAAACTATTTAATCCTTTCAGTCCAAGCTGTTGTGGTAAATTCTCCCAACTACAGTTCATACCTTTCATTGAGCAAGTTTGGGAGAATTACACTTTTTATATTCGGCGGTTCACTTTAATTATTTGATAAATTCTTATTTTCTCATTACCAAATATCCTATTTCTCTGTGTTATGTAAGGAGAAGTTAGATATTGATAACTGAATGGGACTGAAAGGGTTAAAGTTTATTATTCTGAATGACTATGTGCAGATTTAAAAAATTTCACATATCTTGGTGGATGATTGCTTTCATAATCTCTGACACTGTCAGAGTCCATAAGCCTGGGACACTAGGTGATTTTATACGCCAGTCGCAGTGAATTTGATTGCCTGCAACATGTGGCGTGTTTAATCACTCGTATCTGACATGCTGGATATGGGTGATTTTATATACCAATCGCTGTGATCAGTGAAATTTGCTGCAGCAGTTGGTTACACACTAAACAAATTTGAGCAAATCGCAATTGCAGTGATTGACGTATAAAATCACCTAGTGTGTCCCTGGCTTTACAACTGAGCCCAGCTTGTAGACACACTTTGTTGCTAACTATTTTGGCCATAAGCCCCTGCATTCTAGGGGCTCTGGGGTCTTGCTCTTCCAGGAAATTAAAAAAAAAGGGATTTCTTAAAAATTATAATAGTGTATAAAATTATAAATTGCGATAGAAAAATGAACCATGATTTACGTAATTAAAACACTACTTCAGATCACTGTATATGATGCAAAAGAAACTGTTTGGCACACAAATTAACTTGGTATATGTGTTGTTAGATTCATGTGTAACTAGTGTAACTTTTGACAAATTATTGGGAAGGGATGTGGTCCCCCTGCTCCATGGTCCCTGTAGACTCATAAGCACACTTAATCTTCAACTTTCAACCTCTGATAGCAAAACCAACAACATAAGTATTTGATAAAAATTTGGTCAGTTCATGAGAGGTTGTACTGTTGTGAATTATTGTAACAACTTTTGTCATGAATTGTAAAACCTGTTGTGAATTGTAACAGAATTGTCGTAAATTGTAATAAATTTAGCTGTCGTGAATTGCAATAGCTCTTTGTTATAAATTGTAAAAAATCGAGCCGCCATGAATTGTAATAAATGTCGTCACGAATTGTTATAACTTGGCCTTACAGACTTATTTTATTAAATCCTTATGTTATAGACAATCTGTGCAAAAGATACATGCCTCAAACAATACCAGTTTGTTTGTCATAAACAGGATAACAATTTATAACCTGGGTAGAGAATGCATACCCAAAGTATCTCGGGTAGAGAGGTATTAGGTGGACAGGAAATACACCTGGCCACATCACCTGTGTAGTGTCTATCACAATCTGGTTCATGTATCCACTCGGTTCTAGCAGTGTCACTGTTAAAAGTTTGAAAGCAAGGCTATCCCATGTGTAATACCTTAGTGGTAGTCCAGGCGTAATTATAGTGTATGCAAGCTTATAAGACAGTTTTGGTCATACAGTCATGGCTTGGTTTTGGCAAATATAAAAAGAAATTACAAAATAGAGCAACACATGGCCTCAGCTGACTTTCGAGGGGCTGGGATGGTTTGTCATTGTTTAATATTATTAGCCATAATTTTTGGAAAAATCCAAAATACTAGGCTATAGCCTACAGGTGTCTATTCAGACTTGATTTGTTTTGAAACTTTTTGAATTCCTCCATTTCCCCTAGTTAATGTAAAACAAAGAATGAATCACAGTTTAGTTTGGGGCTAGAAATCACTTTTGAAAGAGATTAAAAAGAAAGGCTTGCTGTTGCATACCCATAACTCTGTTGTACCAATAAAAAAAATGTCTTTAAATGATGCTGGGTTTACATTTTATATCATTTAGAAAAAAATAAGGAAAGCTAAATAAATTATATATAACTTAGAGTGTTATTACAATTCACAACAAATGAGCTGTTACAATTCATGACAGCTCAAATTATTGCAATTCATGACGGTGTGTTATTACAACTTACAACAACTATATTACAATTTACAACAGGTATTACAATTCACTTAAATTACTGTAACTTTAAGTAGTCAGAGCTATACACTAAAAATATTTCCGAACACTCTAAACTAATTACACAACATCAAATGGCACGCCGACACTTCAAATGAAGTTGTAATGTACAAGACACGGTTAACAAGGTATGGAGTTTAAACGAACGGAAGCAATTTTTTATTTGGTATTTTTCACGAGTGATGTATCTTAATTGTTTTATAAATTGTGGAAATATAGAATATATAACTGTTGTCTGAGTTTTCAACATTCAGCGAGTGTCATCCAACCTCCAAATCGCTCAGATTTTCTTGCTTTTCAAGTTTATATATCGCCTTTGTACACATAATAGCAGTCACAAATGAATAATACTATGTTTTTCAACCAGAATACCTGCTTCCATATTAGATTGCCACCGGTGTTTTCGCCACTTTCCATTGTTGTTCTCAAAATCAACACAATTTCTTTGTCTTTCTTGAAACGGTTAACAAAATATCGCATTACGGAAAAACCAAAAAACAACGCTCACTGCCAAACATGAAAATGCCCAATTTTATTTCATTCACTGACGTTAACGCAACTTCTCGCAAAATGTTTAACAGTCGCGAATTCGTCTAAATATCGAACATGGGGGCCGAGGTAAATTGAAAAGACGATAAATACACCACGTGTTTCCAATACAGCTTTCAGAGAAACGCACTGCGAAAAGAGGCAGATGGCGTGCACGCTACTGGGAAGAGCGTCCGCTAAATATCTATTATTTTAACGTTTTCTTCTTTATCCCTTATTTCAACGCACAATGATTGATGAATTATCTGAAGCTCTCTCTAAGTATACATTACGCATAAATTTTTTAACGGGAAGATAAAATTTTGACATACGGAGATTCGAATTTCCCTCGGCGTGGGCGATCAGTTCCGACAGTCGAACAGCGTTCAGTTCAAAAAACGTTACTAGATCAAAGTTCATAGCAAAATCGAGGTTGTCTGAAGCAAACCAGGCACAAAAACATAAACTTTTTAAGGTGCAACAGCTTACAAACCTTTGGTTGGCTCTTCCAGCTCCGCTTCAATGCATTCGACTTTGATGGCATCTGCATCGACTTCATCCTCTTCTTCCTCTCCTTTCTCATCACCTGAGACCTCATCTTCTTCTTCGTCCCCTTCGTCATCGTCCTCTTCATCTTCATCTGGTTCCTCTACCTCGTCATCATCTACGTCTCCATCATCCCCTTGATAATCTTCATCTTCATCATCGTCGTCGTCCTCCAAATCTTCCTCGTCGCTGTTTCCATCTTTTTTCGTCGCCAGATCACGCGAGGCCGCGATGGCCGCCCGTCGTTTGCTTCTGAGGCCATTTTCAACTTCTTCTGTCGCTTCTTCACCTTCTTCGTCCGAGTGCTTACGTTTTGATGACATTTTTAGCTTTTAAGATCTTCTAGCAGTGGTTGAAAGGAAAAATTCAAAAACAAAATGACCACTGCAACAACAAACTTGACCAGCAAAACTGTGACAGACTGGCAGCGTCTATCCAAACTAAATCGATGCACTTCAGTGGACAATAGCCGTTGACCCGCGGGAACATGCACGCGGGAAACGTGTCAGTTAGGACAATTGGACAGAGATAGCGGCTGGAAAACATTGTTTGTTTCATTTTAAACTAGAACATTTTAATAACAAAAGCGAGTTCGATTCATATTCAATGAAAACCCCTTTCGACTAATACACAAGCAATACGTCTTAAACTGTACAATAGCGATTTCTGGTGTGAGTCGAGCACTCACTTAAACAGGAACAAAAGTCCGAACACACACCGGGCCCGATATATGCCTTGTGCTATTCACTACTGAATGGGTGTGAGGAGTTTTTGTTTTCAAACTTGGTTTGTTGAACTGTGGTCGAACAAATAACGCCGTTTACTCCATTTTTTCCGGCAGGTACGTGTCTAGAAATTGCATGGCTTACTCGCGTCAGCCGGAAAAAATGAAGTAAGCATTTTACAAAAAACTTTCTATGAATTTACTTCAAAAATTTGTTGACGCGAAAGATAGCTCGAGATACCTTAAGATAAAGCGAAATAGACTGGATTAGCGAAATTTTTGATAAATATATTAAACTTCCACTTTGATTCCTTTACTGAACCTGGTTCACACTTGTGAAATAAGCACAAGCACAAACACAGGAAAATCCAAGTGTGAACATTCGTGAAATAAGCACAAGAAAAAGAAACACTTTTATTTTTCTTGCGCTTGTGCTTATGTCATTTGTTTTACCAGTGTGAACATCCGTGAAACACAGGGCCCGCGGAG
>JAOBRD021145879.1:0-10869 GCA_027575215.2 Hydrozoanthus sils | reverse complement strand
CGCGCTTGCTTGACCGTTTTCAAAAACGCATTAGTGTGGATGGGTGAAAACGAAGCGAAAACGATACGAAAACGCTAAGGTGGACGCAAATCTTTTGCTCCGTTTTCCTAAAATGAAAACGATGCGTTTTCGAAAACGCATTAGTGTGGTTCAGGCTTTAGAATAATGTTCTAGGTGTTGAGTGGGAAAGGCAACAGCTTAATAACCTGTCTGAGTACCAAAAAGCAACTTTTTAGAAGGGGAAGTGGGGAAAGGGGGAGAGTTGGGTCAAGGAAAGCTACCTCAAGAAATTTTGGAAATTTGAGTGAGTCATGTATGTATCTGAAGTAGCAGTTCATGCATACATTGTAATGTAAGAAGATAAATAATCTGTGGCAAATGACATAATTTATTACTGACTAATTATAATTAGTTAATTGATTAGTAACTAATTAAAACAATTTATCAGTTGCTACAGTACTAATACAATGTTGATAACACAATAAGGGGTCTCAGTCAACCATACAGTAATTAGTTGTTGCCAAAATATTTTCCTTTTTTCCTTATCAGTAACTACATTCTTAAGAAAAAAAATAACATTTGCTTTTGGCAATAACAATGTGGTTGACTGACACCCTAATTATATTGACAACAATGTTTATGTTTGTTTGCAGAAGACAAAGATACTGATCCTGAACAAAACCAACTGTAATGCCTAGTTTATATTATACTAAATATATATTGTTGCAAATGGGAGTTACTGACTGATATCTAGAACTGTAAATGGAACATAAGAGCATGTTCATGATTTTTACTTGCTCATTCTGTAAGTTGTTTTAACTGTATAAGATCTAGAGAAGGTGTACTTTGATTAGTAGTATTAGTAAACATGATTTTTGAAAATTTGATCCTAGTTAATTTCTTTGTAGACTTACGTCATATGTTCCTGGGTCATAGTCACATTTTGGAATTTCCACTCCAGGGTCCAGAGACGCTGCTTTGATTTCAGGTATTGTTGATTTGGATCTATTTTTCTGAATCAGCGTAGCAGCTCCTGTAGAAAGCAAATTGGTGCACGCCATGTAAATCAAAACTGCCGTGAGTCAGCTGAATAGATGTGCCAGGGCATTTTCGTAGTATGAAACGCTGTATGACTAATATTAGAAATATCACTTTGCCTTTCTAAACCAATCCATATCTTGCTGTGAAACCTGCAGATTTGCTTGTAGCGTTTTTCTATCAGAGAACGTTATTCTGCGGGCTTCCGATCGTTCCAAGATTATAAATCGTGTAACGCAACATGTCAAAACAAAAACATTACTGGCTCACAATATATACGTCACAATATGGGGACTGAAACTCCCAAATTTTTCCTGACAGCTTGAAACAAAGTTAGGTTCGGTAAATTATAACACAGTCTTCAACGTATGAATGTTTCTATTTCGCCATGAATGTTTCTATTTCTACTAACACTGTGCTAAAAGGGATAAACGATATGTAGCCTTAGTAGAAGTATATATAGTGAACAGTTCACCTTGCGATTGTACACAACCAGACAGTTAACATTGTGGTAAAGCAAATAAAGCGAATGCCAAAATAAAAGTACGTACCAAGACGATTTGCTGACAGTTTTGAAACATTTGCTAGATGTAATCGCCGGCAACTAGAACGCAAAATTGAAGTGAATACCATCTTGCGCGAAACCACTTAGTACCCCTCGGCGTGTCTCTCCCCCATTCCCCCAAATAGCCACGTCAGCCCTGTTCCGCCACGGGAGTGGAGGGGGCGCGGCTGGGTCTGGGGCCGTCCACAAATAAATTTCTTCAGGTCAGATAGTTATAACCCTCTGCATGTAGTCTTTTAATATAAATTCCTAAGGCCCAGTAGAATAAAAGCTTTTATGGTCGGCAAGTTTTTAAGTGAAAAAATGTCCCATAGAAGAAAAAATATTCAGGTACAATCATGAATCATCTTATGAATACAAAATGCATCGATTTAAAATTCACTAATTATGCTTTTAACTCGGGATATTTCGATCACCCTATGATCGTCGAAACATGTCTTGCTCGTTAAAAACTTTGTCTTGATTCTTGAAATGCATTTCAAGTCTGCTCCTTTTACGCTCTTTTGAAAATCAGGTTTACAGAATACCTGGCATTTTTGCCCTCCGTGACAGTTTTATGTCGATATCAATAACTTAGTGTATCCGCTTCAATCTTGCGCTAAAACACAAGAAACAAGACCAGGAGGGCAAACGACGTTGGTTCGAAAAAGAAAGTAACTTGTGACACTTTTGAACCAGGCAGAGTGAATTCCAATATCCGTTGGAGAAAAAAGGACCAGAAGTACAACCTGCCGTACAGCACTTGTTGAGAACTCTAACGATATCCAAGGATTTGCCGGAATACCTTCCGTTGAGGGCGTATCCTAGAGGGGTAAGAGGGTGTTAAAACATTTTAGTAACATGACAAGACCATATATAAACCAGCGTGCGGGGAAAGGGAGTTACTTTCGACACTACACGGTACCTTATTTTACTTAGACGCTAAGAAATTAGCCATCTCATCAGAGCGAAGGGAGAACGTTCGTTTATTTATGTACACTGGAGGACGAGGAGGGGTGCGCGCTCTCTCCCCCCTTCCAGCCCCGCCCCTCGATGTGCCATTATTCTGATCAGTGCCTTAAGGTTACGATGCATTTTTGGGCGGCGTTTTAAGTGAATGGCATTTGTCTCTAGTCTTACATAACGGAAATCCTTGGACTTTTTTTCGTGTCCCAGTCTGTTATCAAAACGTAAACTTCTCGATACGTACCGCATACCAAACAAGACATTTGGTAATGAGAAAATAAAAATTGGTCAACAAAATAAACCATTTAAGATGAAAAGCAAAACTCTCTCAAATTTGTTCAATGCAAAGTATGGGCTCTAGTTGGGAGAATTAATCACTGAATCAACTGGGACTGAAAGAGTTAAGCTGCTTTATTTTGAACACTTTGCGAACTGCTTACGAACAAAGAAATAGTGTTTGCTAAAAATTGATAAAACACACCACAGATTGAATGAGTTTTTAATTTCACAGTCCTTTTTTCAATTTTGCAGTTTAAAGAAATAAAAATGGTCAATGAATACGCAGGGAAATTTAATTGGTAGGCTCACGAGTTAGAGTCCATTTATTTCCTCAGAGTAACCACCATCGTATATCACACTCAATAAGAAATTACTTGTTCATCTTCTCATCTACACAAAACTAACAGGCTACGGGGCAAGGCTTAATAGTCTGCACGCATTCCACTCTAGCTGGGACAAAGTTTATTTAGTAAAAACTAGGATAGTTTGTGTTGAAAAGATGTTTAGTTTGTGAGATCATAATTGGGTCACGGAACAAGACATTCACCAGTAGCAAACTTATAAACATCGTCTATCACTGGTTCGCCATCTTTCAACTACTCCAAACTATGCAAAACCAACACGGTTGCAGAAGATGGCGAAAATCCGTATTCTTCACTGGGCCACACTGAAATATTGAATTAATCTTAAGGTAGGGTTAACAATGTTCTTTGTGAACTCAAAATTGTCGCTATCAATTTTTGTCTTGTCTAATAAACTAAAAAACAAAGCTTCGATATGTATCTTACCTTTAAGATATCTTTTGAACGAGTGCAGGTAACTTCTCCATGTTTTATAAACTTCACGTATTCAAGCGTTTATTGTGTGTGTGTTTTTTTCTTTTTACAAGCTAAATTTCGTAACCTAGACATACTTCTCAACTATAGTACGGAAGATATATTGAGCTCTGTCTTGAAGCTGTTCTATTTTGAGTCCTTCCCGCTCGTTTGAGTCCGGGGCAAAGTTGTCATGATTTAAACAAAAAAAAACTAAGTTAACCCTTTAGTTAAACAAACTGTAAGAGTCTTTTTCTTATTCAGCTATTTTTATAAAAACTAACAACTTGTTTCAGTGAAACAGCCGAAACAGTCCCATTCCGAGTTCAGAGAGAAAAAACTCCCGATATTTGCCATGTGTCAGCGGCCGACTCGATGACGATGGCAGACCACATCGCTTTTTCAACCCTGTTCAGATGCAAATGTTTTCTTAAAGAAATAATTAAAAAATTTAGCTGTTTTACCCGCTATACGGAGAAGGCTAGGTTTTTAATTTATCAATTCTAATAGTAGTACGATTTTACAACCATACACAGACAAAATTATTCAAAACAGTGTCAACATTGCCGGTTGATCATGAGTCGCAATCGATCAAAGGAATTCCGGTGAATTCAGTTCAAAGTAAGAATGTTGTCATGACAACTGTATCAAAACATACTTTTAAGTTATATGTATGCACCTTAGCTTTTTTCCTGATATGGTTGTTAATAGAATTAAACTTTTTGGAGCTGAAACTCATCAATAGGTCTTTCTCAGCTTCTTCTAGCTAACTACAATCCAGCTTAGCCCAAAGATTACTGAAATAGCATTAACAACGACCAGGACAGCGACAGTATAATACCAAATGAGAATAGTTTAGTAAAAACTGGATAACAAAAAGCTAAAACTTTTACCGCATTTTAACACAAACGTTCAAGGTATATTTTAAAATTATTGTAGTTTTTGCAGGAAACCATCATTCGTCGATAAGTCTGTTCGCAAGATGAAGATGTCAGTAGCTGGGATCTTCAGTCTCCTAATGCTATCATTTTTCCTTATTAACTTATTAAGTCCCGCTCTTCAAGCACGTAAGTAGTTATTCAACCTTGATAAATATTTGATTATGGATGTACTTATTATTATAGGTAAAACGCACGAAGAGTTGAGATAATTCTATTTCCCTTTAATCAGTGAACTTCTGTAATTTCAACACGTTCATAACAGCTTCATTGAATTAGGCGGTACCACACTCATGCGCAGTGCGTATATCCCACTGTTTTGGCGGGCAACAGGTCTTACACATGTCACCGAATTCTGTCGCCCAGACAAAACCGTGGTCAATAAACACTGCAAATCATTATGAAACACCATACAAAAGCAAAAACAATTTTATATCTCGGACACCATAACATTTATAAGAACTGTGGCCCGCCGAAAAAGTGGAATATACGCACTGCGCATGAGTGTGAAAATGCCTTATAACAACCCACTTTAGCTTTGCATAATTTGCAAAGACATATTCATCGTGTTCGCAATAAGAACTTGGGCTGCCTATGAGCTAAACAATACTTCTTAACCTTATTATGGTCTGTTCACAAGTAACACTTAATTGACAGTAGTAAACCCTCATTTTCAATATTGCACTTCCGAGGTTACTGTCTGCCCTTAGAAAAGCACTTGTTTCTACCTTGAGTACTAAACCGACCTAAGATACTGCCAATAATGAACAGTTAAGGGAAACAACTGAAATATATGAACAGATAAAGCTGTAGGGACACATCGCTGTCGCATATGTGAACGCTACACACTAGACAACTCTTTGTCTGAAGGGCTCCGACTTTTTGTCTGCGACGAAAAACCGGCTGTGTGTGGCAATCGGACAGAAGTAACTTTTTGTCTAGAAGGAAGATCTATTAAGCTAAATCCCAAAACCGTTTGATCAGACATATTTGTCGGCTTGTGTGGGTCATGGACCGAAAATTCGTCTGAACTACTTTGCTTATTAGCCAAAGGGAAGCGAAATTGCAAGCATGTGACAAGTGAAAAACAGTCCGTGCAACGTGGCTTGGACAATAGGCCAATAAATCTTGCGTCAAAAAATCGGTTAGTTCGTGGTGAGCTACGATCAGATCAGATTTGTATCAGACAAAAAAATTGGCGCCCTTCCGACGAAAAACCGTCTAGTGTGTGGAAGTTACTAGAAAAGTCGTTACAGCTGGGCTACCTGTGGTAGACCCAGTCAAGGATTCCGTTTGTTTCTTCGCAGTTGTCGACCAGACAAAATTTCTATCCCACAATGCTTTGCGTCGTCTGCTCGCACACATGTTTTGGACTCTGGACTCCAAAGGTCCATTTCGTGCTCGATTGATGTGACGGAAAAAAGAAAAATCTTAAAATGTAAAACGCATTTTATATTTGTCTTCCAAAATGACCGCAACTGTTAAAACAATAAGTTTAGAACCCAGGCTCCTGGAACAAAGGGCAGCCGCCTAGCGAATGCTCTTAGAGCGTCTAGTTTTCCTCTAGTGTCGCAAAGTGAGCATTTTCAGCTCGTAACAACCGGCGTCTTCTCGTCGTCTCCAGGAGCAAGCCCAATCGTTTCCCCGTTTTTCAAATCTGCAAAAGGACAAAAAGTAAAAGAAGATCTAGGAACCAAAGGTTAGTCCAGATATTTTTAAAATTGTTATCAGGGTTTGGCCGACTACCGTGATGCTTTGCGTTCATATGGTCACGTGGCTCACACGCTATCATACTTGTTACATTTTTCTTTATTACGTGCGTTCTCGAAGCATTTCCTTTCTCTTGATATTTCATAGGTAAAGAATTATAATCTTTATGGTCTTAATCAGTTTATAAAGTCTCATTTTAAAATATCCCACAGCGATGAAATTGTATTTGAAAAAGCCCTAACTCAATCTAACGCATTGCGTTTATTTTGATTGGCTGAGGATTTGACGCCAGTTCATTTTTGTTTTAATTACTTATACAGATCATAAATAAAAAAGAACAAAACAAAAAACAAAAAACCAAGTGGCTTTTTAAAGGTATCCTGCCTGATGACCGAGATCAAACGCTTTTCAGCCTTGAGTTTCTTGTGTTAAAGCAGCTTTGTTTACGTAGCCGTTAACTGGCTTTGAGCATACCGCTGACCATTAAACTAATTTGCTTGTTTTCTGTTTTTCTTAAGATCGCACGTATTTTGAGTTTTACGGAAAAGGAAAGAAGAATGAAATTGCGCATATAAGCAAGAAGTTATCTCCGAGAGATCTTAAACTCACCAAGGAAGGTAAGCGGAGATTTAAAATCTGTAAGACTAAACTGACAAAACCCACTAACTTAATGTATTCTCTTTTGATTTCACACCAAACTGACACTGCTTTCTCTAACAAATATCCCCGCAGCACTACTTAAAGCAACCTCGGCCCAGACCACCGCACTGGTTGCGGCAGCCGAGGCAGCCCAGTCCTCCCTGGCTATCACCAAGCTTACTAAGAAGGCTCAGGATATCGCATTAAAGAGAGCAACCTGGGCACTAAAGACAGTCAAAGTAGCTGCCAAGGCAGAAGAAGTAGCAGTTAACGCAATTCAATCACTTTTCATGTAAGTTGTTTGAACAAATTTACGCCTTCTACATCCATTAAGTAAAATTTTCTTCCTTTATATATCAGCTAACAACAAATATCGACTCAGCTGTATAAATGAGTACCAGCTTCTGCTGGGGGCTAACCTGCGACGAATTAGTGTCCTGTCCAGGGGGAGTCAAACACTCTCATCCAGTTAACTGGAGACGAGCGCCGGCCCTATGAGCCACTTAGGCTCGAGAAAGGATTTAGCTTAGCTTACAACAAGTATAGCTGAGGGGTGGGCGCAGTGTTAAGATATCTCTGCCTCCTGAGTTTCCTGATTCAATCCCTCGGCCTGGTCGCCATTGAACATTCGGTTGACTTTCTTTTCCACTAAAGTTTATTCAGCTTTCGATCCTTCCGGGGTCGGTAAAATGAGTAAGTTGGTCAAATTACTAATAATTTATGCGTGAAGCTACCAAGCATGAAGCATCTGTTTTTGCTTGCTTAATTTATGACATATCTTTTCTTATTACTGAAATAATTCGCGGGTCTGTCTTCTACAAACATTAATACTGGCAGCGCCACTGAGAGCAATACATTGTTACGTCACTGCCTGGTTAACCCAGCTGGTGAGTCGCCAGTCTGTTGTGCGGGGTCCTGGGTTCGAACCAGCCGGCCGGACCTTCGATCAGAGTCTTAGAACAACTGAGGAGAAGGCTACCTTCGCGTCTTTTCGGATAAGGACATTAGACCGTAAAGGGCCTGGGCGGCAGACCTCGAAAGGATTTCGAATCCTATTGTCTGTTCTCCCGTGACTCCTTAAGTCAAAACACGTCAAAGACAATAATTCTTTGCTCTTGCTTTTAAAGGCACTGATGAGTTGGTGTGTGGACAATTTGCCAAACGTACTAACCACGACAATGGGAAGTTTTTACAATAAGGACTACATAGCAAGAACGGAAACGTCAAGAACTGGTAATGGAACGGAACATTTGAGAGTATCTAACCGCCTTTAACAGCCTTTATGACATGAAGTCCAACCTTAGGAATTTGGCTTCAAACCAGGAGATCTGAATCAGGTTTGACAAGAGTTCTTGGGACAACTAGAGCAAAAAAGATCGTTCTTAGTCCAGAAGAACGATGTGAAAGAGATTCTAGAGAGATCTGCAAAGTCTACATCTGCAGTTTTTCCCGTTATGTAAAAAGCGAAAGTTCTCCAACATACCAAAAAAGATATGGCGGTTGAATATCTTACCATAATGCTTTGCAAACGTAACACCACTACAAGGGTCGCGTGTTCTAAATCACTCTGAATGCAAGATTTGGAGTTTATGGTTGCCGATTTCACTAGCGCTTGGAATTGTAGGAAAGAACACAGGTAGCAATCTTTTCCACGTGCGCTAGTACTTATGGGAGAAAGTGCAAGCCGCCATTCTTTTCATCACGGATAATATTTCAAACGACTCGCTCAAAAGAAAAAGTAAAGTTCAGTTCTTTAATCTACTCTGCCGACCAAATTCTGCTGAGGCCAAGTGTTTACATGCTTGACTTGAAGGGAAGCTGCATTCCCAAGCTATTTTTTATTTAAGAAGATCAGTTTGGGATTCCAGAAATGTAATTTTAAGCTAGGATGTTTCTTCAAGTTGCAACCTTGAAGATACAAAGACATGAAAGAAGCCGCCATTTTGCTGGCGATCTAATGCGTGGCATCACAACGTCAAATTACAGTTTGTTATCGAAAAAATGCAAGCTTTTTGCTAAGTTGCTTAGATTTTTTTTGTTCTATCGGATAGTTTTACATAGAATGCAAGCAATAAAATAACTCGAACAAAACAACAGATCGAGCGGTTTCTTTTAACAATTTGACGTTGTGACGTCAGACGTCAGTGCAAGATGGCAGCCTCGGTAAGTTTGACCAACTCATTTTTACTCTTTTTGCAATATGATAACGAGCGAATCGTTTTAGAAAGTACGTTTCTGGAGTACCAAACAGATTTTTTAAAGATTAAAATAACGTTTAGGAGTGCACTTCCTCCTTTAATATTAAGAACACACTGGCTTTGTCCCCGTGCGCCTACTGAAGAGGAGAATGGCACCCCTGTGTGCCTACAGTAGAGGTGAATGGAGCCCCATGTGCCTGCTGGAGAGAATAATGGCGCCCCCGTGTGTCTACTGGAGAGAAGAATGGCACCCCGTGTGTCTATTGGAGAGGCGAATGGCGCCCTGTGTGCCTACTGAAGAGGAGAATGGCATTCCCGTGTGCCTTCTGGAGAAGAAAATGGCGCCCTCGTGTACCTACTGGAGAGGAGAATGGCGCCCCCGTGTGTCTACTGGAGAGAAGAATGGCACCCCGTGTGTCTATTGGAGAGGCGAATGGCGCCCTGTGTGCCTACTGAAGAGGAGAATGGCACCCCCGTGTGCCTTCTGGAGAGGAAAATGGCGCCTTCGTGTACCTACTGGAGAGGAGAATGGCGCCCCCGTGTGCCTGCTGGAGAGGAAAATGGAGCTCCAGTGCACCCACTGGAAAGGAGAATGATCAAAACGTTCCTAGCCGTTTATGAAATTAGAACGAAAAATGCTGATTTCCGGATTTAGGGAATTAGGCGAACAATAGAAAATTTCGCTCATTCTTGCTGTGTAAGCTTTATATATAGGTGGGATAATGGCGACTCCTTTGCAAGAAAAGTATCAGAAGTACTTCACGGAGGTCAAAAAAGGATGCAATGAAAGACACATTTATTTCAAACTTTGATATTTTGAGTCAGATAGAATATAACTGTGGTAAATTTTTTTACATATATGTACATATGTTTGGTAATTTGGTGACCGCAACTGTTTTACAATGCCTAAAAACCAGTTTAGTTATTTAGAGTAGGTTACCAGTTAGGTTTTTAACTTTTTCCTGAATCAGGCAATTTATTTGGTTTTTATGGCTAGTAAAAGTCATCAGTATTAATTGCGCAGTTTGGTTTCAAACGTGTAAAAAAAATAAAACATAGCGTTTAAGATTTTTTAAATTTACTTATAAAACGACTATAGGCAAGGAATCAAAAATTAAATCCAAATCGCTGAAATAAACTGAAAAGATGATCACGATAGCGATAACGGTAACGGTAAAGATCGAAAGTATCGATAAAAATAGTGATAACGGTAAAGGTAAGGCTAACGATAACGATAATGATAATGGTAAGGGTAACGATAATGGTATTGATAACGGTAATGATAAAGGTAGGGGTAACAATAATGATAACGGTAAGGGTAACGATAATGATAACTGTAAGGGTAACGATAATGATAATGATAATGATAACGGTAAGGGTAACGATAACGATAATGATAACTGTAAGGGTAACGTAAACGGTAATGATAACGATAAGGGTAACGATAATGATAATGATAACGGTAAGGGAAACGATAACGGTAATGATAACGGTAAGGGTAACGATAACGGTAATGATAACTGTAGGGGGTAACGTAAACGGTAACGATAACTGTAGGGTTACGATAACGGTAATGATAACAGTAAGGGTAACGATAATGATAATGATAACGGTAAGGGTAACGATAACGATAATGATAAATGTAAGGGTAACGAAAACGGTAATGATAACGATAAGGGTAACGATAATGATAATGATAACGGTAAGGGAAACGATAACGGTAATGATAACGGTAAGGGTAA
>JAOBRD021145772.1:0-10870 GCA_027575215.2 Hydrozoanthus sils | reverse complement strand
GCCTCGAATTGTTCTTGATTTGTTCATATTGCCACTCGTGTATGTTTAAATCGAAGGAAAACTAAGCCTAAGGTATTGCAATACATGTACTTGATCAATTCGTCCTTGGGCCGGGGTTTATCGTGGATTCGGTTGAGTTATCTTCCCGAGACGGTTTCCAGTGATTATAAACTGCGAAGTATTTCTTATTCATTCTTTAATGTTTAGTTAAAGATCGAAGCCCAGTAAAGACCAAACTTTAAAAAAAAAGAGCTTTCAAGCCCGAGCCCGAGCTTAACATGTTCTTAGATTTTGGCCAATTTGAGCCTCATGTTCTTGTAAGTAATAAGTTGTTCGTATAAGATAGGTCCGCAATGTGGATACATGTTTAATGCTACTTATTGAGTAGAATGGCTGATTTTGTATACCACGAGTTACCTGTAGTCTTAAACACTCGACAATTTGAATGCAAGGGAATCAGAAGGGTAAAAAGGTAACGATTCCGCTGGGTGTAATTTGTGACTTCTTATTTCCGCTGTCTGTAACACGCGAAATATAGCATAGAGAAATATCCTTGCGACATTTTTAATTCTTTGTGTTACACCGCGGTACATCCAGGTTTTATGCGCAATCGCATTAAACACAAAAAGCGGGTATATAATAGTTGTTTATTACACAGATTGCCACTAGCGTCAGATTAAAGTCTTGACTTGAGTATGTCTCAGTTGACTCGCCTGGCGTTGCACACTTAGTCTTCAGATTTTTAAAATGGCTACTTCATCTCTTTATTGATTTTAGAAACACCAGAAAGAAAGAAAAACGTCTAACGGTTAAGCTAAAAGTGCAATTCTACAAAGAAACTGAGCCGAACAAAATTGATTCGTATTAAAAGATGTACATGTCATGCCTGAAGAAACAAGCGCAACCATTAAGCGATCTCTTTCAAAACGCGTGCTGTCTAACTCAAACGCCTTTCCTGCTACAACCAGTCATTCAAAACAACGTTACCTAAATTTATGAGACCACTTTCGAATCCCTAGCTGGCTAAGGCGACCGTTCAATTTGTTGATCTTAGTTTTTGGTACATTCACATTAATAATATATACATGTACACGCATGCTTTTATATTAAACAAACCTAAGCCTAAGGCTGAAGCTTGTACTTGCGTCAACATACCTTAATTCTGTCGTGCTTAGCTGAAACAGCGGCAAAACAACACCATGACAGCTTAAGGAGACCAAAAACCATCAGTAAACTTGAAACGGGGAGCTTCTTCATCGTCAAAATTAACCTCGTGCTCTGCAAAATGAAGGATGCAGGACCTTCTTGACAAAATTAATCAGTTTTAACCCCAACCTGATGCGTGACCTCATGATTTCTTCTCTTGTTAACTATAGCGACAAAGTGTGGAAACGAAGGCATAAATCTTGTACAATATTATCCCAAAAAGAAAACTTAACTTACCTTTTTCTCATCACACTACAGTTTTATCCTTTTTGCTGAATACTCAAATTGCTAACAATAAAAAGTTCGACACGGCATCAAGTCGACACCGTACAATGTGCGCATTGTGTAGTCGAGCTATCTCGACGTAATTAAAAACAAAACTAATGCCATCTTATTGCTTTGTTTACAATAATAAAAGAACCTGCTTTTTAGTAAAGCAGTTTTAACCATGTAGGTCGAGTTCAGAACGGTTTCAACGTCACAAACATATTTTGACGGCAAACAATAATTAAGTTTCAATGTTGTGAATTTGTTTTGAGAGAGCTTATTAAGAGCTGTTTTCATCGGATATGAAGCAAAACGTACAATATAACACTGACAACAAATTTCATTTAGCTAATCCAGTTTACAATCTTTGGCCCGTGCGACGAAAACCGGGCGACCTTGGTGAGCCGGTAAGGCCGAAAGGGTTTAGTTAAATCACACCTCAAGAACTCACCTTGCCTTACTTCTTCTTTGCTAGCGCACAAACTGTTATCGTATGGTAGGGTGCGAATTACTCTCTTTATCTATTAGCACACAGCGAGACTCTATTACTATAGCCCCGCCCAACCTAACCAGAACTGTAAACAGCGGCGCGGCGGTTGACTTCGGGCCAGGTTGATCTATTCAGTGGCGTCGGTAAGCCATTTTGGAAAGACGTAATATTCCGATTCTAATTTTGCGGTAGTTTTTGTAAACAAACCCATATTAACGCTTATAGGCTACAATACCAACTAAAACTACTAACAAAGGTTAAATAGAAGCAATTGATGCTGCCCTTAAAGTTCTTA
Source organism: Hydrozoanthus sils (assembly GCA_027575215.2). Classification (NCBI taxonomy): domain Eukaryota; kingdom Metazoa; phylum Cnidaria; class Anthozoa; order Zoantharia; family Hydrozoanthidae; genus Hydrozoanthus; species Hydrozoanthus sils. The sequence continues at coordinate 8,612 of JAOBRD021145772.1, read as the reverse complement.
ATAAACACATTAATCACTCAATAAAAATACTTACACTACTCACTCAAGCACGTAACCGTGAACTCATATGCAGGCTGAACGTTTAGCCTGATCTTTAACCAAAATCACTAATGAAAAAAAGCAGTGGTGGGGCTCGTATGGGTTTTTGAAAGCAGGAAGAATTTTCTTAAATTAAGAAGTGATGTGTTAAAACGCCGTGAATCTGTTCTCTCGATTTAATGATAATTGCAATCTAATCTCAAGCAGGCCGCCTCATGTTGTCGGAAAAGTGATAAGAGTATAAGCCAATGGAGAAATTTATGGTAGTCCATGCCAGAACTTAAAGAAGAATATTTGTAATCGCTATCGCAGCAAGGCATTTCTCCCTTAAGCTGCATAACTGCCCATTAACTGTTTATTAAGTACTGATTAAATATACTCTTGAACGTCTCAAGTGCTTCAAGTGGTTACCGACAACTGATAAAAGGTGACTCTAATTGTCTTTCAACGACCGGTGTGTATTATCACAATTAGCATTTGTAATCTGTGTTGCCAGTGCAGCGAGCTTTGTAATACTGTACTTATCATTTAGCTACTCATCAGTTTGTGATTGATCCGGTTAATGAGGAAACATAAGAAGCGATAAACGACAACCATACTTGTATTTTTTCTTGCTTGTTGATTTTATGTCAAGAAACACGTTCACATCCTACGTGACTATCCAAAACCATAGATGTTGTTTGGATTTTTAATTTGACATTACTTGAGCGTATTGGCGTCAGCTAGCTTTACACTTGTTTTAAACTGAAACTAGAAAGCCTTCTTTCATCCATTACAGGAAATTAAAAATCGAAAAACAAAGAAGTAATCAAAGCTTGGCTCTCAAAAGACAAAAGACAACTAAACCAAAATGCTAAATCAGACAAAGCGATAATTAGTTTTTAGCTTGCTCTGAATTAATTATGATTGCATTTTGCATTTATATAATTATCCAGGATTTGAGCAAGATAAAAGCGTTGTTTGTGGTAGGTGTAAACAACCAAAGGTAATTGATCTGCTTAAAAACTGCATAATAATTTTAGTTTGCAAAATCTACTTTGTCAAGATTTAGCAGAATTTCCTGGACCCATGCACACAAGTAAAAATAGTGGTCACTGTATGAGTTAACGTTACAGCCAACAGCAGTTTTCGGGACAGGCAAAGTGAGTGGTTACTATTTCGGGTTTCAACAACTGGATCAAGTTAGAATTAATAACACAAATCATTTCTACTCCTCAAGATGAAGCAAAATGAATGGTCCTTTTATAGGGTTTCAGCAACTGGCTCAAATTTAAGAATGAATAACACCAATCATTTCTATTCTTCAAGACAAACAAAATGAATGGTCACTTTATAGGGTTTCAGCAACTGGTTCAAAAGTAAGAGTGAATAACACCAATCATTTCTATTCTTCAAAACAAACAAAATGAATGGTCACTTTATAGAGTTACATCAACTAGATCAAAAGTTACGATTAAAAACACCAATAAGTTCTATTCTTCAAGACAAACAAACTGGTCAATTTATAGGGTTTCAACAACTGGTTTAAAACGGTTAGAATTAATAACACCAATCGTTTCTATTCTTCAAGACAAGCAAAATAAATGGTTACTTTATGGGATTTTAGTAACTAGTAAAGTTAGAATGAATAACACCATTCATTTCTAATCTTCCATGCAGACCAGCAAAATTAATGCTCACTTTTTAACACTTAATTCAAAAGTTTGGCATTTAAGATGTATGGACACTGCCGCGGAAATGTTAGATACTTAGAACATATGGAATAAAACATTCGAGTATACAGCGGCTTCCACAACCTAGGCTGGGCTGTTCCGAAAGGCTGGTTAACTTTAACCCGGTTCATGTAGTAATTTCTTCCCGTAAGGTGGCGCATTTATGTAAGGCCTCTTCAATATGGACATGCTCGAAGGCGCTTTACAATTATAGGTTTACAGTTCTTATGAAATACTGTTCAGTCGAAAAGAAACTTGTTGTAACCAAATTTCAAACTTACAGCTGTCTCTGTAAAGTTGGAAACAAGAAAGTAAGTTAAAAATCTATCCCTGGGTTAGTGCTAAGGAGCCTTGAACAACTGGGCCCTATAGAGATCAAATATTCAGTTACCTTTGAAAAGGAGAAGTTCTCAAGTCACAGAATTAGCTCTGGCCGTCGCGAACTTGAACTCGGCTCGCTCCTTGTAAAGGCTGACAGCACATGGAGTTTCGATTTCAAGTAAACGCCGACAGCTTCTTGACTTAATGGCTCCTCGGGGAATATGGCACGTGCCATGCGGACCCAGGGGCTTGTTATTCGAAACAAATTAGTTCTTGATATACATTTGGCAATAAGAAAATGGGAACATATCAGGCAAAGCAAGCTACTGGCGTTGAAAAGCAATACTTTCCTAAACTGGTAACATAAAAAGTATGCATCGAACCGCTTTTGTTGACCGTGCTGTGCGCAAAGCTGCACTCCCTCAAAAAGTTCATGTCGACAACGATTGCATTCCTTTTACCTTAATCTATCATACTGTCAACAACTCTATTAAACTCTTTATTAATCGCAGTTTTTAATTCACTTGATACATGCAACACCCGCATTTTTCGTTTAAGAAAAGCCGCAATCTTCACGTCTTCTTAGTTAAAAGTTCAGACTCCTCTGACCTGATAACAAGCCTAGCCCGCTTTTAGTTGTTTCCATAAATGATGTGTGGCGCAGTGGCCGAGCGGTTAGCGTCTTCGATTCGTTACCCTACGGTTGCGAGTTCGAGCCACAACTACATACTACACGTAACTTTAAAAAAAAAATTTTTTTACCACGGTAGATTAGTCAATGTCGGCGGCGCATTGGCTGAGCCCTGGTCAGATCACTGTGATGTGTCCTTGAACAAGACACTTTACCTGACTTTGTTCCTGTAGACTCTGTATAAATGAGTACCAGTTCTGTTGGGGGCTAACCTGCGATAGATTAATGTCCTGTCCAGGGAGAGTCAAAGACTCCCATCCGCTTAACACTACAGAAACCGGAGATAAGCACCGGCCTAATGGTCAGTAGGCTCGAAAAAAGGATTTAGCTTATAAAATGATGTTTCACTTGTCCATCTTATCTGTTGCCCTCGCCGGTTCTCTGTCGCAGTCCCTAACTCAAATCTCAACATTACACTACTACAACTAAACACTGTTTATTGTATTTAACGATATCGATGGAGATATGCTGCATGGGGATGAATTGAGTTATGCAACCGCATCAGGAATGATCAGTATGGCATACACAACGAAGATTTTTTAATTTTAAACCAGTCTCTCGCCATTTCAATTTTTGCAACCGCTATTTCTAAGTTTGTTACATTCGTTTTATTCAGTGTTCATCAATGGCGGCCACGGTGTCGCAAAGCCAAAGAAATGGGCTCCATGGGGTAAATTATTGTTCTTTCTCACCCTTTTGCCTTTTTTATTTTTGCGACACTTCTTCTTATCCCTTTATTTTTTTTTGTTTTTCAACTTACCTGTCTTTTAAGGCAATCGATTTTTGCAATAGAGGATGTTACGCGCTGGCGTGGAAATGATTGGGTGGTATTGGCCGACATAACGCGGAGCTGCGATATATCAACCGAGTATCGGCCGCTACATCGTCCGATACAGAACCGAGTGATCCCAATAGATAGAGAGGGCAATTAGCGAAATAATTAATTAAAGTCCCTATTAAGCTTTTTTTTTTTAACTTCCAGATGAAAAGTAGAACACTTTAATATTGGTAATTTTTGAAAATAAAACCTTTTCTCGCCGTTCCTGTTACAATTTTTAGACTTGAAGCGTGCAGTATTGACGTAGCAGGAGGCATATGACGTAGCACGAGGCATGAAGCAAATTCAATCTTCTTTATCTCAAAAAATTCAATTCTGGCTACAAAAGTTACGTTGTTATAACTTTAATCAATGAATTATTCCCTTGAAATCGCTTGAAATAAAAATTTTATGACATTTTTTAAACAAAAACCACATAACTCACTGCTGCTACGTCACAGGTCACCAGTCCCCGACCTGCTCGGTCAAAATATACGTTCCAATCTTTTGTTGATTAAAAAGCGTACTTAGACGTGGAAATGTTTTTAGGTTATTCGATTTTTGAGTTCACAGATGACAACAGTTTTACCTGGAACTTAAAAAGATAAGCTTGATAGGGACTTTAAAAGTAATAATTTGAAAAATTATTAATGAAAAAGAAGAATGAAACAAAAAAAGAGGGTTTGAAAGATAAATTCGTTGGTCCAGAAGCAGACAGATTAATCAATCAGATAAATTCTACTTCTGAACATATCCACTTCATCTTAAAACAAATTGTTCCTTAAATATTTTGCCGTTCTTAAAAGCCCACGGACGAGCCAACGTGGCCAAAATAGGCATTCTTGCCTTTTTAAAGATGATTTCAAATTTCCTTTAATATTTTTGACTTCACTTCAATTTCTTCCTTATCCGTATGCATACATTTCACATATTTCGGCATTATACGTTGTTAGTTCAGGTCACGTACAACTTTGAACTGGCAGGAAATCGCCGCGCATGCTTGCCGACATGCAAATTTAAGTGCACAATCATTCTCGTACCAAGAGCCCATGCGACCTAGGTCGGGTGGGTTCTAGGTACTAGAATGTGGGAACAAAATACAAAATGGAACAAAATCAACAATTTTCCCCCTTATTTTATCTCGTTTTTATAGGGCGAGCTGTCCATTTCCTCATAGCACACTTCGATTGGCTATGATGAAAAAATATAATGAATGTGTAAGTATTTAAGAAATTTTATTAAACAAGAAAAAAACGTACAAATGTAGCATAACATAAAGGAGCAGCTAAAGTAGGTTAGTAGATTAGTATGTACACGCATTCCTTATCTTCACATACATATATATTAGACAGCTCGAGATCCTGAGAAGAAAACGTCACTTTGTAAACGCAACACGAAAACATCAAAACCCCGTCCCTAAACACAAGGTGACGTGTACATCGCAACGTCGAAGGACCACGAGCTGTGCGCGCGCACGTTAACTGAAGTCACGTTGTCGTCGCGTTGTCTTTAGATAGCTTCAGTTTCGACAACGAGTACGGGTACGAGTACGAGTTTTCCCTATTCGTCATACTGCGCGTCTCGGAAATGCAAAGAAATCACGTCATCTCGTTGCGTCGCCAAAATCTAGTAGTCCACGCGCCGAGTTTTTTTGCAAATCCCGTTGTAAACAAGACGACGACGACGACGAGTTTTGGCACCACAGCGAGATGGCGTGATTTCTTCGCAACTTCTTGCACGCGCAGTATGAGGAATGGGGAAAATCTCGTACTCGTAGTTGTACTCGTTGTTGAATCTGAAGCTCTCCTTTGCTAAAACTGCGACTGCCAACAGTCCTGCATACTGGTGCATTAATTAACAGGGTCAGCGGAACCCTCTGAGGGTTAGTGGGCGGTATTCTTTGATTAACTTTTTATCTATAATTATATACTAGAAACAATGAAGTACTGGTAGATAGATTAGACAAACCAAAAATAGTTTTAAAACATTTAGTCGAGTATTTTAGGACTCCCCAGAAGGGCATCTAGCCAGACCTTTCCTAAATATGGCTAAAGTCATGTGTTGGTTTTCGCCTCAGGCTTTTCATGCTGAATATGATTGTATTGCCGTGGCCTTACGATGAGAAGAATTTCTAAATTTTCACTACTTAAATTCCAATAGTATATAAACGGAAAAATGGGAGAAAATATTGTCGACATCTTGTGATCAACCAATAATTTATTTCAACTTTTAGACCCGTATAAATCATTAGTAATGAGTGGGGATATGGAGATGGTTAGACTGTCTTTTAATATACAAAACACTCAAACTAATATTCTTTCTTTTTAAATCACTCGAATATCTTAAAAAATTTTAAATTGTTGATATATTGTGAGTTACTGAAACTACGCATGTATACTGAAATCAAATTGTTAGCCACAATACATTTTAATTCCCAGCCTATATTTTGAATCTATCTTCTTTATTAATCTCACCGAAACAGGCCTTTATTTTGCGGTTATAAGTTAACACTCAACTTAACCTCCACTTTTTTAACCTAGGATTAAAGTAACAAGCCTTTGAACAACCCAGACCGTAACTGTAGCAATATACTTTTATAAAAGTATTAACAGAATGATCAAGCCGGCTATCGAGCAGTACGTCTAAATGTTGTTTTCTCACTTTAGATACATTAACAAAAGTAAGCGCTTGAAGATTTGAGAGAAACACCAAACAACATATTTCATTACCAACTTCTACGACTATGCTCGCGTGCTATAAAGATTTTTGATGAAGATTCACCTTCCAAGCCAAATAATGCTTTTACTTATTTTCCTATATTTAACTGGAGAAAAGGGATATATCTAGTAGTTGCCATTGTTTTTCAAGAGCCTATGGCTGCAGATGCAGGTCATGATCTGAAAAAAAAATCATTACAAGCACTTACCAACTTTAATTTTTCCCGAGTTTCTTTCAAAGTTTAGATCAACGACTTGGGCAGCTCGCAGTAAACTAGCGTATTATTTGAGCGACGGGTTCAATTTAAAATTTCGTTTTTAAAACATGACACCGAAAGACGAGCTGTGACATTGTAATGCAACTAGCTATGGTATGCATAGAAACTACAGGAAGTCTGCAATGTGCACGTGCTAAATGTGGTGAAACACGGGTGAGATATGTTGTGGAGGATCAAATATTTGGACCTCTGCACAGAGTATGAAGTGTCTCTTCCACTCGACATTCACTGCTTCTCTAAATAAAATAAAATTTCACGAGAAAAGAGCATTAGGATATTTTTTAAGTTTGACTCAAACACAAAAAGATACACGACAAGGACAAGTCCAGGGCATTTTGTGACGAGTATGTAGAAAATGTAGTTTACTGGCGCTCCCACAGAGGTTTCCCGATATTATCAACTCGTAAATCAAATCAGAGCTTCTGCCGCCTGACGTGTAAAGATTTATGGAGTATAGACTCCCTTTTGAGGAAAACATTCCAAACCTAAAGCTACTATTTAACACTTAAAATTAGATATTCAACCTCGAATATTGCGTTTCTAGCGTTCTGATTGGCTCGCTAATTCGCACGGTTATCAGCTCACATACCGAGTTGACCATATATGGAAAATAGTGGCTGTGCAGTGTTGCACTATGTGAAACCTAAAATATCGTTCTCAATAAATTTTGGCTGTCGTTTTCAAGTATCGATAGGTTTGGGAAACTAAAACTAAAACAATTATCCCATTCGCGCCTGTTCGATATATACAGACTATCCAACCTCCAGAGGGCTTGAGGTTATGAATGCCTTTTCTGGTGTTCTAACACAACACTTTCTGTCAACAATTTCCTCTAAATTTAATCGCAGCTTTTGTGTTTTTGTTCTCAACAAACTTTTGTGTTTACTTACGAAACCATAAATATTTCGTGCAGTTTCTTGTTTTTCGGGTCTTCAGAGTTTCAAGTATTTTTTTAACGTGAACTTGACAAAAATATCACAACTCCAGTCGAAATCGGGAATTTTTTCTATCCCGATCGCATATTGGTCGGGAATCGGGATTTTCAAGCAAATCGGGATAATCCCGATCGGGATGATTGGACAATCTGGATATAAAACTCTATATAGTAACTCGGTGCTACACGCCACTTGGGCTGTTTACCAACTCATATCCACTCACTCTTGCAATAATTTTTTTAACCGACAGCGAGGTCTTCACCGAGATCGATATCTCTGGCAGAGGGCTTGGCGTACGAGCCGAGCGTAGCGAGATTCAAAGACCGAGGTCTGAGACTTCCCAATAAGACTGTGCGAACGAGGTTAATAAGTAAATTACTATATGGTTTTTCCAATTTAGTAAAAATTACAAATAAAAAAGTAAGCGAAACAAAAATGAGCGGGAAAAAAGAAAAACGTTTGTAGTGCCCGAGGTGTTGCAAGATACAGTTGAATCTCTCGCCTCTCGATACGGTCACCTCTCTAATAGGGGCAGTTTACTGTTTACCGACAAAATTCTCATACTGACGTTTCTTCTAAAAAAAGCTCTATAATACGGCCACCTCTCTAATGGGGCCAGTTTCCTGTTTCCGACAAAATTATTAAACATTTCTTCTAAAAAAGCCTTTATAATACGGACAAGAGACACAAAATCTCGGCCCTTGGTAGACTACAGTACGAGCAGTCCCTATTTTAAAGATTAGAAAAAAAAATTTTTTAAATCGTTGAAACATGGCGGACGCGAGAGAACTGGGACTAGGAAAAAAAGTAATTCCCCTCTTCCTCGTTACTTTTTTGTCCGAGTCCGAGTTCTCTCGCGCGTCCGCCATCTTGATTCGCCGGTTTCGACGATTTAAGGAGGAAAAATAGGGACTGCTCGTAGTCTAGGCCCTTGGAAGCAAATTCATACAAATTTATCCTCTTTGACTTTATTACAGACTCTTAAACCTTGGTGTTATACAGTTGTGCAGCTTCATAAGTCATTCTTAAAGTCCCTATCAAGCTTATTTTAAGTTCCAGATTAAAACTGTTGTCATCTGTGAACTCAAAAATCGAACAACCA
>JAOBRD021145665.1:0-10870 GCA_027575215.2 Hydrozoanthus sils | reverse complement strand
AATAAATAAAATAAACGTACCTTCCCTTACTTCAGTCAGTTTTTGTTTTGTCTGACATTACTAAGTTCACGTGCCTCATGAATTAAAACCTAAAACAAAATCAAAAAGCAATAAAACGTTAGCACTAGTTGATATTCTCAGCAATATTAAGATAAAAATAAATGAGAAGCATATACCAAATCAGTGAATAGATTTTTTGTCGCGTTCTGATTAGTTCCTGAAACAGTAAATATCCAAGGATATTTGAGAAAGCTGTCAAAATGGCGACTAGTTTCGGAAAAGCACCGAAATTCAAGAAATAAACGACTCAGCCATTTCCTTTAAACACAAAAAGGGCCACTAAATTTGGGATGTATGTATTCATAAATAGGTTGAAAGTTGTTTTACCCCGAATCTTCAAGAAAAAGAACAACGATTAAAATGAGCGGGGGCTTTTCTTTCTTGCGTTTGAAAATTTTAAATTAGTAAAGTTTGTTCAAACTTGACATTCGCCAACTCTCACCTGACTTTTTCGAACAATTATCCCCCTCACTATCGGTGCCTTGTTATCGTACGTTGTTGTTTTTATAGTCACAATTTTAGCTATTAACATGTAACATTATCGTAGCCATGCTATGAAAATTATTTTGATCTTGGAAACATTTTTTGAGCAATGCATACTTGAATACTTTTGAGAGCATTTGAGACATTAAGAGACGAATTTTTCTAAATCACTCGTTAAAAAGGACAAAACTCTATGGTTAACTCTAGGCTGGGGCCGAGCTATACTGTCCTTAAAATCCCCCGACCAAACTCCCAGCTGGCCCTGTAGCTCAGTTGATTAGAGCGACGTAGGTCTGTTTAGTAGGTCGTGGGTTCGATTCCCACCGAGGTCAGAGATTTTTTCTCTTTCCTTCTTATGGGGTTCTTTGTCAATGCTGTAGATCAAACTGTAAACTTGGAATATACCCCGTTTCAGTGGTAAGGCCTCACTCGAATTTACATATTGTATTTACACATATGCACTGAAGGACAACACTCACTCGATAAAGCTTTGGTCCAAAGACAATTCTATTTCATCATTGGTCTAAGTCGCTTCAAAGTCACGTGAGATAGAGCGCGCGAAATCGGAGCTTCAGTTGAGCGTTGTATTTCGGAGCGACAAAACGTGTTTGTTTATGTGCGAGGATAACCGAAGGTTAAGCGATTAGAAACAGTTATGAGCGACATTGATGATTCTATACTCGATGGAGGAAACGAAGAAACTCCTGAATCAGGAAAAAATATGGCGAAAACGCCGAACAACGAGCTAATAGCTCTTCTATGTTCAATGCCGTCGAACTATGGCGGCCATGAGCGAATCGCTCCTCGGTAAAGGCGCCACTTGTTCAGGGGAAAAATGGCAGAATATGCCAAACGAAATATCTACAACATAATTTCAGATGTCGATGAGTTGCTAGCGAGCAGCAGCAAAAAACCAAAGATCGATGAAAGCGATTCTCTCCTCGATGAAGTTGACAAGACAATGAGTGAAGTGGAGAAGACAGACCCGGCTATAACCTAGGGTCTAGCAAATATTATTCAGTCTCGCTGGTTAAGCAAGTTAAGTGAGGAACAACTAAAGAAATTTTCTGAGAATACCTCAGACCAATTAACTGTGACAAGCTTTTGACACCGAGAGTGAACCCTGAAATTTGGGAGAGACTTGACCGTAATGCCAGAGGTAAAGATCTTAAATAGTCAGCACTACAAACCACTCTAACAAAAGTGAGACATATATTTGTGCTAAAACAACAGATTCATTGTTGAAAGCTTGGAAGGATAGGAAATCTCTAGATACCGTTGAAATGATTAAAATGAATACCGACGCAATAGCTCTGTTGGGTCGCATAAGTTTCGAAATATCGCAAAGGCGACGTGAATCAATTAAATCCAATTTAAACAAGGAATATGCCACATTATGTGCTTCTCATGTTCCAATCACAAAAAATGTATTTGGGGATGAATTGCAAACTCAACTGAACCACATTCGTGCTTCAAACAAACTGAGCAGAGCGGCAAGTAATTCTGTAAATGGCAAAGGAAACAAGTCTGACCTTCGTTCGAACTACAAGAAGCATTTTTTGGGGAAGAGCTCCTACACAAATCACAGGAAAAACAACCCAAACTACCACAGGAAAAAAGTGGACCTGTCCAATCGCAAGTAGCATCGGATTCCCTTCCAACCATATTTGACCCTGTTAAGGTAAGAGATAATTTCGAATCTAAAGTGCCATTGCTTTCGCAATTTCAGAACGAAAACGTTTGGCTCGATCTTCACTGCAGGCGAAATAGCCAACTATTATTTGCAATGGCAAACTATAACCTCAGACCCTGGAATACTGGAAACAGTATCAGTGAAGTTTGATTGGAGTTCTATGAGTCATTGGTCAGGAGCGAAGAAGTCACGTGCCCACCCTCTATTTATTCATACCAAGTCTGCTTGAGGCAGAGATTTTCTTTTCACCCTCCCTACTTTTGGTCTTACAGACTGTTGGTGTGCCAATTCGCTACCTTTGAAGACCGAAGCTCCGATTTTGCGCGCTCTTCTTACTTGACTTCTTCGCTCCTAACCAATGACTCATAGAACTCCAATCAAACTTCAACTTACAGGTAAGTCTTTTTTAATTTTCCAATTTACCCTAAAAGTTCTTTTAACTGCAGTCAAACAATAGATTGTTTGAGATAGCACAGATCTGTGCTATGGTCTTTGAAGTGTTTCAAAATAAACAGTTTTAGATCAGTCAGTAACTCACGCCATCCAGCTTTATATATATAGAAACACTGTTTTCATTTTTCAGCCCTGCATAGGAACGAGTGTAGACCAGCAATGGATGTTTTCATCGGCCAGAACTTGTGTGTTATTATTTTTTTTTCAATTTTTTAAGCATCTTTTTTATATAAAGCTTAGAATCAGCAAGAATCTTTAATCTTTTTAACTAAAAAACTGGTATCAATATTTTTTACACATCTAAGTTATTTACACGCAGGGGAAACTCAAGAAAAAAGTATTATAATAATGCATTTATATAGCGCCCTTTCCATATCAATGCTCAAAGGCGCTTTACAATGATCAGTTTACCCCTAGCGGACCGGAAGCACATACAGGCCAGTTGGCAGCCGCTTCAAAGCGGTCCGTGAATGCTGGCACTCATTTTACCGACCCCGGAAGAATGGAAAGCTGAGTGCACTTTAGCGGGAAAGAAGGTCACTCAAATATTCAACTCTCAACTAGGCCAAAGATTGAACCCGGGGCCTCAGGGCTTGGAGAGGCAGAGATCTCATCCCTGTGTCCAACCCCTTAGCTATTCAACCTTATCCCGTCTCCTAGGCTACGACCATGGTGGACGTTTGCACTCTCATTACGCTTGGAGCCAGTTTTTACGCTTGAGGCCTCTCTTGAAGCCCCAAACGTAGAACTGGCTCCAAGTGAAGTAACCGTCTTTGTGAAACTCTTGTAAAATCTGTTTTATCTCTCTGCCACATTTGAACCTGCATGCTATCCACTCGCTTTGATACTCAAACAACTTACTGTCGACGTCAAAAACCCATTCAATTTCACTAGACAAAAAAAGCAAGAATTAAAAAAGGTTGTTTTAGCTGCATGTAACGCATTTTACCTCGTGGTATTTGAACAACTTCTAACATGTAAGTTTGCTAGTCCGGCGGTTTTCAATTCCTGAGATATTTAACTTAAAACGTTTGATGACGTCACATCACGTATGTGCTTTTGCTTGTGCTTATGCTTGTGCTTATGCTTGTGCTTGTGCTTATGCTTATCTCACAAGTGTGAACCAGGCTTAAGATGCGAGTACGCCAACGCCGACGACAACGTCAGAGAACAACAGTGAAGACAATAGCCGCACGTTGGAATGCACCGTGCGGGTCACTGTCCACCGTCGTCTTTAAAATTACGTGAAAAGCTTAATTTTGGAGTTCTTACGACTACGAAAATGATAAACAGAAAATTTTCTCAATCTTCTTTTGTCTTTATGCAGGGAGCTTTAATCTTTTTCTGTTCATAAAGCGTCACTGGGACAAAACAGAGGGAAAACGAGCCAGAAATGGTCGGAAAGGGAAAACCAGAATTAAGGTGTTTTTTGTTAAGCCGTCGCTTTACCTTCTTCGTATCTTAAGCCTGGTTCACACTTGTGAGATAAGCACAAGCACAGGAAAATCCAAGTGTGAACATGCGTGAAATAAGCACAAGAACAAGCACGAGAAAAAGAAACGTTTTCCTTTCTGCTGTGCTTTTGCTTATGCTTATGCTTATATTAGTCTCACCAGTGTGAACATCCGTGAAACAAGCATAAGCATTGCGCACGCGTGTTCTTCATTTTCTTGCGCTTGTTTCACGTGTGTGAACATCGGTTCCTTATGCTTGTGCGTGTGCTTGTGCTTATCTCACAAGTGTGAACCAGGTTTTAAGCTCGCTAATTACAACGAGAAGAGCTCAGTTTCAACGTTTTTGCGACTATAGAAAATCATTGTTAATCTTCTTTTACCTTTAAAAAGATCACTTCCATCCTTTTCTATTCACAAACCGTAACTCGGACAAAAGAGAAGGCAAAACTAGCCACAAGTGATCGAAAAAGGCAAGAAAGAAGTGTGATTATTTGTAAGCTGCCGTCGTCGATTTTGTCGTCCTCGCGTCTTAGACTCCCTAAGGTAAAAGGTCAAAACAATGGTACTTCCTAGAAACCCAATTTAGGGGGGTGGGTATTATGTGCCGCCACCCACCACCTTTTTTCAAAAGGACTGAATTTCAGGAGCAAATATCATGTTCAATAAAATAGATATTGATAAAGTGCTTGCACCAGCGCCTTCCTTGAGGAGAGAGGAGTCCATAATACAATTAAAACCAATACCCCTAAATCAGGTTTTGAGAAATTGAGCTCTAAAAAATAGGGGGGGTAGGGGGGTCTGTGCCGCTACCCACCACCTCCCCCGACAAAATTGGGTTCCTTAGAAAAATACCATTGTTTTGACTTCTTCCCTAAAAAGTAGTCTGAGAAACTTCAGTTACACGAGAGGCTACTCTTAAGGTGGTATGGGACTCTAGAAACTACTTAAAGTGTATATATCGGAATCTTGAAACTTAAAGTGTTAGAAAGTTTGTCGAAAAAGATGAAAAATAGCTCTTTCGGTTGCTGAGACATTAAGGCGGGATAACCTATTAAAAGCACGCTTTGTGGCCACTTTTCCTAGGCATGTTTATTTCGATATCTCCGTCCATGGTTTGAATCTACAAAATCCCTATGCTTAAAACACAGATGAGATGAAGGAGAGTCAGCTTGAATATTTAAAGACTTTTTTGATGAATTTTGAGTTTTATTTGTTTTCTCAAAGATTGATAACTTTAAAGAGATTTTTTAATTTGGTGACTTTTGGGAAGTTTAAAATTTAATTTTGAAGTTAACATTTGATGTAAATTCGCCAAACCGTTCTCAAACCAAAGCAGTACTGGTTAAGTCCCGCCTTAAGGTTTTCCAAATATGTAAATTAAGTAGGTTGTGACGTCTTTTCAGGAACGTAGAAAAGTTGAAAAGTAGAAAGATTATAAAACAACAGGTATTTGTTGAAATATATACAAGATATATATGATCCTGAAAACTTTGCACAAATGTTTTACACTAACACATACACATGTTGTGATGTTTGTTATGCTGTTGCTATGGCAACATCCTCGGTCCCAGCCCTTTTTTGTTTTGAAATAAAAAAAATTTTGGCACCAAAATATAAAACTGATAAAGTCACAACCTATTTATTTTGTATATTTGAAAAAGCTTAACATCTCAGCAACCAAAAGAGTTATTTTAATGAAATGAATAACATTTTTTTTCTTTTTCGACATACTTTCTGATGACTCTAAGTTCCGTGATTCCGATATATACACTTTAAAATAGGAGGTTGCTTTGTAAAACTTTGTTTGTCGAAGGAAGATTAAAAGGAGTAAATAGCTCTCTGAGAGCTGGATTTAGAGATAAATTTTTGGGTTTTGATTTTTTTAAATTTTTGGGCCCAATCAACATTTGGGGAGGTTTTAGTACCGTAATTGTTGCTATTGACCAAAGTCACGTTCATTTGGTGTTTTCTCTTCTGTTTTTCTATGTGTCACAAATAGTTAAGAGTGACTACTTGTGAGAATAAAGCAAAATTGTGACCCCAGGATTTTTTTTAAATTTAAAAACTATTTAGATTTCGAACTTTTTTGAACTATGCATGTGTCTCACTGGAACAATCACCTCACCCTGAGCTTTTGAAATTTATACAACTTATCCTGTACATAAAAATTGTGGCAGGTATACCAGCCATGCAATGAGCTAGAATCTTTGGAATTGATGCATTACTTGGTATGTAAACTGAGCATAATTGTACTCATGCAAACGATATTTTTGTGAAAATGAAGTAAAACAACTATAACTTTTAAAATGTTTGAAAGATCACAATATTCCTAGTTCGCTTTGTGCTTCTATCTGTCAATAGTAGCTACTGTTAGTATGGTTCAGATATATTGAGAAAATTTTGAAAAAATAGGTTTCCCGACACTTTTTTGGGCTCAAAATGACTTATTATGTTTACCATGGCAACGGATCATGTCAATAAATGTGCCAATAAATTTCTCTTAAGATATTTACTGATCCACAAAACATAAATGATATGGCACTCTTGCTTCATAAAAGTGACCTTTAGCGTCCCTTACTACCTTAAGACACAGTATCTGACTACAATATTTAAAATCTGAATTCAGGAAGATAGAACTTTGCGTGAGAAGCCTTGGGGAGTTAATATCGTGACGAAAGACAATATTCTTGTTGGGTTCATAGTCCGCCATTTTCTGGTCGCTCGCTCAATATCCGGTCGCCCTCAGTAATTTTACTTGTAGTCATCAAGTTGAACTGCCTGCAAGCTGAAAAAGTACTAAACACTAAACACTTTGATATTGAAAACGCTAGTTTTTTTCAAAACAAGTTATATTTTTTTTGTTTGTTGAGTTATTATTTTCTTCGCTAGCTCCTTCTAGTTTACTTATTCCTTCAAGCACAGTTTAAAATGCCACTGTTAGAATTTTATGTACGACTCGAAGAAAGAGCGCCATTATGGCTGTTTTGTTCTTAGTTCCTCTGCGATTTATAAAAAAGAAATCGTTTTACCGTTCTTGCATTGAAAGTTGATGAACTTTTTAGTGTCGCAAAATATCACACGGCCGGCGAAGCTTGGCAGACATCTGTTTTTCGTAAAATAGAGCCTTTAATCTTTCTAACAGCTACAAAGCAAACCCTCTACAAAACCATGGAACAAATAAAGAAGACGTTTCGTCCCGACAACTGGTTGAATCCGATATTTGCGATCAGTTAAAGTAAAGTATTTCCCTATTTGTTTTTATGTATTTTTCTTGTTGCACTGGGCTTCAAATTGGTCAGTTTTAACTATATAACGGTAAAGCCATTTACTTTAACTTTTATCAGTTTTGCAAATTAAATGAAGCTGAATGTCACAACGCGACTAGCAGTCTTCAAGGCAATCAATCCACTGGCGCCATTTTATTTATCGTGCTAGACAGTACGACACGATTTTATTTTATAAGAACCACAAAGTTGTTCTTAATTTTAGAACCATTTGAGCCTCAAGTTCTTAAGTTGTTCTTATTTCTATGTGTGATTTAATTCGAAAAAAAAGCCTAAGGTACATACATGCATGTATTGAATGACGCATTTGACAAACCATATACATGATCCCCGCGTATTTATCGTGGATTTGGCTGAGTCATTTTCCCGCGATTTCTAGTCGGATTATAAACTGCGAATCGTTTCTTATTCTTTCTGTGTTGTTTAAAAGTTAAAGATCAAAGCTCGGTAAAGTAAAACAAATTAGCCATCAGCTTGTTCTTAAACTAATTATTCTTAAATTTTGGCCTATCTGTGCCTCGTTGTTCTTATAAAGTTGTTCTTACAAAAAAGAGCGTGATTCATCTTCAAACCAAAAACAGTATTTGTTGGTTTTTCAGTACAGTCTCTCTCCTCTTAGTTGGCCAGATGGTTAGAACATTGGCTGTAGTTATAAGTGTTATTTTAAAGCATTATATTTGTAAACAACTAAAACTATAAATTAAATGCCAGATTTTCTTTTCTTTGGCAGAGCGCGCGTTATTTTCTGCGAAAGTAGCTCTGATTTAAAAGTGATGATGAATACTTCGGTTTGAAAAGCGTACTAGGTAGATTTGCATTTTACAATCTAGAATGAACTAAGAACTTTGTTACAACCAAACTCACGTGCCGTGATGTCACAACGTAACGGGGTTTATTTAAGCTTAAAATATCAATTTTTAAGGCGAAAAACAACTTTGCATTGCTCACTGAATCCAAAAGCACGCGAAAACACAAAAGATTTCGTGATAAATCCAAAAATTTTCTATCTATTGTCTAAAGCAAGTCACAGAAGTTTGCGTGTTGTGTTGTATATTTACACAGCAATCTTCCAACTCTATTATTATGCTAAACATACCAAGCCGTTACCATAGTGACTGCAAAATATTCACGCTAATGGCGTCAAACAACGCTTTGTAGTCATGGGACATAATAACAGCCGCTGAAATCAGATTTATAATGTATCCGAGGAATACTTTTCAGTGAGTCTAATCTCAAAGGTGATTGCTTAACACCACAGTCGATTGTAAAGATAATTTTAAAAGGCAATGCTCATAAGAAGGGATGATTTAGTTCGCGAGGCAGTCACGATGAAAGAGTCGAAGGAAATCATAGATGAATTCATCAACAGTATGCTGGATGAGAAAAATGACAGTGAAAACGAGGAAGAGGGAGAAGACGATGCGTTGAACATCAGCTGTCATGGTAATCATTTCAAGAGAATGTTTGATGAAGAAGAAGGAAAATGCGACGCTCAGACAATCAAAAGACGAAAACTCCAAACCCAGTTACAACTCGTCAACAACAGTTTCTCTGCCATATCTGTCACAAGTCTTTCATGCTCAAAAGAGGTTGTTCAGCGTAAAAAGTTAGTTGGGAGCAGAACTATTAAGGGGATGAATCGTGGAAGTTGGACCTTTGGCAGCTACGAAACTACAATAAAACCAAGCCTGTAAGTCGTGAAATGGCTTTGAACTCTGTGACAGCTTCTCGCTGAACTGACAATGGCAGTCGAACATTAAAATTGCCGCGGGAGTTGAGAAATTTTGACAACGAAAACATGAATTAAACAGCAATAGAAATCAGAGCTCTGATTTTCGTACGTTTGAGCCGTATGGGGAACCAAAAACAGTTCAACTTAAAAGACCAACGCAGGGAACAGAAAAACCGAACTGTTATTCAATGACAAGACCACGTGTAGGGGCTGAACATTTGAGCGCTTCTGTAGGTTGACGGTTATTCATTCAAAAGAAGGAGTGAACACCAAAAAAACAAAATACAAACGACAAAGCTTTTTCGAAAAACGTAACGGAAATTCCAAAGCAATTTTGAAATCCATTGAGGAATTATTAAAGTGTTCTTCTCATGGGCAATATATGCCGCCCGATTCGTATTCAGTTTTAAACTTTCGCTCGAAAAACACAGCGGATACTTTGACTGCCGATGTGCGAGCTATATTGAATATATCGAAAAGCTTAAAGTAAAAAACGTAGGCTTGCCGGGAGAGAAGCAAAATTTGCCAACATACGCTTTAACTATTTGAATAAATAAAAGACTTTCAGTCTAAAAACTATGAAATATTTGTTCAATAAGAGAAATAATAGAGAGAACTATTTATTGTATGTTTATCATTTTTAATCACTGTACAGGAAAATGCCAAATATCTAATAAAAGTGTCTATTTAAACGTTTTTTGCCCGAATTGTGTGAATTTTTGCTTGATATTTGTGACCAAACACAAATGAAAAACTTATAGCTGGAACAGCTCCTTTGCATTAGTTTTTTAGATTATTATTTCAATTATATATTTTAGCTGAAAAGAAAACTACAGTAATCTTTTAATCTACGTGTATACGTATTTGTATGTTGAGGACAGAAGTTTTGAAAATCATTTTAAGACGTGACATAACAAAACTCAGATTCGTTGGAAACGAATAAATATTTAATCAATGTTGACATTTATTTACGTGCGGTCGTCACGACGAATGATTATCGCTAGCAGTTAAAGGATTTCATCGATTAAAATCTATGACAACACTCGCCGACTACAAAACAAACACTGCAACAGACTTCTGCTTGACCACGTCCTTGGCCAGTAAGATCTTTCCAGGCAAACTAGATTATTGTAAACTACGGTCCGTTAACACGGAGCCACTCAATAATAACAACTATTGAAAATTGAATTAATCCTTTATTCAACCGCAGTTTAGTAGCTAGAATGTGGTTAATTGATATTAGATGTAACTGAAGCGACAAGAAACAAAGTCAGAGAAAAGAAAATACCGCAGACAGTGTGAGCGGGTGGAAGCGTTAAAGAAATATCCAGAAAAAACCCAAGTTTTTCTTCTAACACAATTTGGCCAAGGCTCGTTGTTTTTAGTGTTTTTGCGACTGAACACTAAAATTGCTCTTATTTCTTTCTGTGGTTTATGTTGAATTAAAACTACGCCAAATTAAGGTGTCACAATACATGAATGTACAGCGTTTTACAGTGGCGTAACCAGATATCTGAAAAATAGCCGAGCAGGCGTCTAAAACACCAACATTTCTTGGGGGTCCGGAGGCATGCTCCCCTGGGACATTTTTAGCCAGCGTAGCAAGCCTTTCCGTTTAGTTTTGGTGAGATTTATGTTTTTTCGAAATAATGATCGACTTTCCATTTTCCTGATTATGAGAACAAGTTGGCGTCGGCGGTATAATGGTCAG